>VMDR010021151.1:0-17041 GCA_007922815.1 Macrotus californicus | reverse complement strand
TGATTATGCTATTACAGTTGTCCCATTTTTTTCTCCCCTTTATTCCCCTCCACCCTGTATCCCACATCCCACCAGTATTCCCCTCGCTGAGTTGATGTCCATGGGTTGTACATATAAGTTCTTTGGCTTCTACATTTCCTATACTGTTCTTAACCTCCCCCTGTCTATTTTGTACCTACTATTTATGCTTCTTATTCCTTTCCCCCTCTCTTCCCCTCCCACTCCCCCACTGATAACCCTCCATGTGATCTCCATTTCCATGATTCTGTTCCTGTTCTAGTTGTTTGCTTAGTTTTTTTGTTTTTGTTTAGTTTCAGTTGTTGACAGTTGTGAGTTTGTTGTCATTTTACTGTTCATAGTTTTGATCTTCTTTTTCTTAGGTAAGTTCCTTTTAACATTTCATATAAGAGCTTGATGATGATGAACTCCTTTAACTTGACCTTATTTGGGAAGCACTTTATCTGCCCTTTCATTCTAAATGATAGCTTTGCTGGATAGAGTAATTTTGGATGTAGGTCCTTGCCTTTCATGACTTGTAATACCTCTTTCCAGCACTTTCTTGCCTGCAAGGTTTCTTTTGAGAAATCAGCTGACAGTCTGATGGGCACTCCTTTGAAGGTTACTGTCTCCTTTTCTCGTGCTGCGTTTAAGATTCTCTCCTTATCTTTAATCTTGGGTAATGCAATTATGATGTGCTTTGGTGTATGCTTCCTTGGGTCCAAATTCTTTGGGACTCTCTGAGCTTCCTGGACTTCCTGGAAGTCTACTTCCTTTACCAGATTGGGGAAATTCTCCTTCATTATTTTTTTCAAATAAGTTTTCAATTTCTTGCTCTTCCTCTTCTGTTTCTGGCACTCCTGTGATTCGGATGTTGGAACATTTAAAGTTGCCTCGGAAGTTCCTAAGCTTCTCCTCATTTTTTTAAATTCTTGTTTCTTCATTCTGTTCTGGTTGAGTATTTATTTCTTCCTTTTGTTCCAAATCATTGATCTGAGTCCGAGTTTCCTTCTCTTCACTGTTGGTTCCCTGTATATTTTTCTTTATTTCACTTTGTATAGCCTTCACTTTTTCCCCTATTTTGTGACCATACTCAACCATTTCTGTGAGCATCCTGATTACCAGTGTTTTGAAGTCTGCATCTGATAGGTTGACTATCTCTTCATCACTTAATTGTATTTTTGGAGTTTTGATCTTTTCTTTCATTCGGGTCATATTTTTTTGTCTTGGTGCACCTGTTATGTTATAAGGGGTGGAGCCTTAGGTGATCACCAGGGCAAGGAAACCCTAGTCACTGTGTTGTGGCATTGTATGTGAAGGAGGGGTTGCAGAGGGAACAATGCAGCTTGCTGGGCTCTCAGCTGGCTTTCAGTCACTTCTCCCACTACCCACAATCAAATTGGTCCCTTCTGGTGCTGATTCCCGGGTGGGTGGATTTGTGTATGTTCTAGGACCCTGTGGGTCCTCCAACAAACTCTCCTGTGAGGCTGTGAGTTTCTCCCACTGCTACAACCCACACAGGTTTTCACAGCCAGAGGTTTTGAGGCTTTATTTCCCCATGCTAGAACCCTGGGTTGCACAGTCTGTCTTGCTCCCCACTTGTTCCTTCCAGTTTACCCACACACAAATGTGAGACTACCCAGTCCACCAGCTGCCACCTTGCCTGCCCTGGTCCTCCAGCCATTGCCTTGCTGCACATCCTCTCCACCCTGGCTTCCCGACTCTGCCCCTCCTACCAGTCTAAATGAATGTTTCTTCTTTTAACTCCTTGGTTGTTGGACTTCCATAGAGTTCAATTTTTTCTGGCAGTTCTGGTTATTTTTTGTTTTTGAATTTGTTTTTGTCCTTTTTTGGTTGTGGGAGGAGGCAAAGTAATCTACCGATGCTTCTATCTTAGCCGGAAGTCCTTGCAATTTTAGAAGTAGTAACATTAGCCCAGCTTTTCTAGTCTTTTTTTTCCCTGAATGATATATTTTGAAGTTTGGTGGGTGGGGTGTTGTCCACCCCTGGGTCAGAAGGCCTTTGTCCCAGAGATGTTGTGAAACGCTCTAGCAAGGAGTATGTAAATGACCCACATGGGTCAGCTTTCATTCTATAGGATTTCTTTGGCCTATGTCAACCCATTAGTACAGCTATTGAGGGGAGGGGGTCGCTAAACTATTTTATAAACTAAAATCCTACATAAGTATTTCCAGAAATGTTACTTCCTCTTTATTGCTTGATGTACCTCATTTCAGAGATTCTTTATATTGATGGACACAATAAACTGCACCAGACCTTGAGAGTATCATGTGGACATCTACTAAGCAACCCACCAGCATGTATCTGCACAAAGATGAACATCTTAATTTTTAGAAGGTTCCATATTCTTACTAGAAGGCCTTGAAAATGTGTTAGCAAGGATAGACAAAGACAGGTAAATTGAAAAAGTTCAAAGGTCATCATACTTTTTGTTGGTTTAGTTCTTTTATTCTGAGTTCTTTATAGAAGTTACTATAAAAGTTTTACAGAAACATTTAGTGCATGTCATATAGGCACTAAGAATCATCCTAAGTTTTCCCATGATATACTGATAAGAAACAGTTTATGAAGAAACCCCCTATCTATACCCACCTCTGATCAGAACGCATTTCTTCTTCCATAGATGGGGAAAGTGAAAAGTGGGGAAGCAGGTTTGAGTGCTCTAGTGAATCCATATTAAAATCACAATTTGGGGCTATTTCTCTACCTTTCATAAATTGCTCTCAACTTACAGCAACCAGTATAAACATTTAGACACATGCACACAAGAACATGGGAATAACATTAGGCTGTCAACATGAAGAGGGAAAAAGAAGCAAAACTACACAAGTAAAGTGAAGGGTTCCCATTTTTTATTTTCCTCCAGTAATTTCTCTGATATGGAGCCAACCTGGCAGTCCCTAGAAGTATCACTGATTCAGCCCCAAATTCTAGTTCCACCGAGAACATTTTCTTTGTTCAATTGTATCACAGACGATTTTGTTCAAATGATGCAATAGGGTGGTATGGGTGGTTTTGTGTGGTCTGATATGGTTTGTTATTTCTTTGTTGTGTGCTGATGGTATCTTGAGCACTGCTGTTCTCCTGCACCCCCTTTCCATAAGACAAAGACAAGAAAGAATGTCCAAGAGGGTATGCAGTGTATATGAGGGTTTGTGGGGGAGAATATTGTAGGAGATAAGGGAGGGCACAAGGTGCAGATGGTACATTTTTCTGTTTTTGCTATTCTGTTTGCAATCTAGACCTCAGCTGCCCATGAACTCCGAATTTGGGCTCACTTACTACTTTGGACCATTCTTTCAACAGTTCTTTAGTTAAATATTTTTACCAGGTGCCATCCTAAGTGCTGATTTACTTCTACAGATTGAAAACAGAGGCATGCTCTGACCCGTTACCAAGGGTGCCCACTGAATAGCCTGGGCTTTTCATAAAATCCCGTGAAAAAGAATCTCCCTCCCTTCAAACATGCTTCCTCCTTTCTCCCTCTTCCTTCCCTTCCCTTCTCTTTTCCACCCTTCCTTTCTTCTCTTCTCTTTCTTTCTTGTAAACCGCTTTGCTTTTTTATTTCTGAATTCAGGAATCAATACATGTCTTGAGAAAATGTACTTAAAAGACTTTTACTAGCTTTAAGAAATATTGTAAACATAAAGCATATCAAAAAACCTCAGAAAATTTAAAAGGATGTGTGGCTTCTTCCCTTACTCTGAGGTCCACTACCTCACTTTGGGAAGCATTGATAGATTTCAAGTGGATGAATCCTAAGGCCTCTTCTAGCTCTAAACTTAAGTAAATCTGAATAATATAGCACCAGTAATTCTCTCTGAAATTGTACTTGATCTAGAGGAACTCAAGCAGTCCCTCACAAAAACAAAATACAGATATATTCTGTAGCTGACAGAAGCCTGATGGTCCTCGAGAGCTCATCACGAGTCCCCTTCATGGCCATGGTTCCCCAAATAGTCACTTAATTCTCAGACTCCCCTGCAGACCATGAATCTGAGTATCAGGTGTGGGGCTCAGTAATCTGCATTATGATAATGTCCTACTAGGTGACCCTAGTTCTGATGTGGATTATTGCAACATTTTCAGAAAGCAGAGTAGGTAGACTGAGGAAAAGATTGTACAGAGTGTACCATTGCTCTTTAGCAGTCAAAATGATGTCATCTTGTATAATGCATACTTACTGCATACCCAGTGCAACTTATTGAACAAGTTGTTCCATAGATGCCCATGGCCAGAGAACAAAGTAATATATTATCAGAGTTGAAAATGTAATCATATTGTAATAGTTTATTAATCAAGGAGAGTAGGACAAACATCCTAAAAGATATGCAGAGGAAAATTCACAAAAAAATGTCGACATGAAGACAATAATGTTTAGTGTCCAGATGAGAAAAAATGACCTAAAGCACTCATAAACATAATAAATATAAATTAACATTACCGAGCAAAATGATAATACTTAAACACAGTTGAAGGATTGAAAATCAGGTATTTCTGTGGGTAAAAAAAATGTAACTTTATACAACCTTTCTGGTGAGCATCAAAATATGTACATTCTTTGACACAGAAATGTAGAATCCAGGAGCTGATACTGAAGAATTAACAAGGGATCAGCACAATCATTATCTTCCAAAATTTACTACAGTCTCATTTAATAAAAAATTAAGTTATCTGCAACAATAAGAAATTGACTAAATACATTTTAATCCACATTAAGAATACTATATCCATTAAATTTTATAATTATTAATTTCTTTTTTATTTTTTAAATTATATTTTATTGATTATGCTATTACAGTTGCCCTTATTTTTCTCCCTTCACCCCGCCTCTACCCAGCACCTCCCACTCCCTCAGGCAATCCCCCAACCATTATTCATACCCATGGGTCATGAATATAAGTTCTTTGGCTACTCCATTCCTATACTGTACTTTACATCCCATGGTTATTCTCTGTCTACTATTTGTACTGCTTAATCCCCTCACCTCTTCATCCATTCCCCCACACCTCGCTCCCATCTGGCAACCATTGAAACACTCTCTGTATCCATGATTCTCTCTCTGTTCCTGTTTGTTCAGTTTGTTTTTTTAGATTCAGTTGTTAATACATATGTATTTATTGCCATTTTATTGTTCATAGTTTGATCTTCTTAAATAGGTTCTTTTAAAAGTTCATATAATAATGCTTTGGTGATGATGAAATCTTTTGCCTTTCTCTTGTCTGGTAAGTTCTTTATCTGCCCTTTGATTCTAAATGATAGTTTTATGGGTAGAGCAATGTTGGGTGTAGGTCCCTGCTTTTCATGGCTTTGAATATTTCTTGCCAATTCCTTCTAGCCTGCAAAGTTTCTGGTGAGAAATCAGCTGACAGTCTTATGGGAACACCCTTGTAGGTAACTAACTTATTTTTTCTTGCTGCTTTTAAGATTCTCTCTTTATCTTTAACCTTTGGCATTTTAATTATATGTCTTGGAGTGGGCCTCTGTATCCACCTTGTTTGGGACTCTGCTTCCTGGACTTGCATGTCTATTTCCTTCACCAAATTAAGGAAGTTTCTTTCATTATTTTTTTCTAAAGATTTCCAGTATCTTGCTCTTTCCATTCTCCTTCTGGCAACACTATGATGTGAGTGTTGGACCTCTTAAAGTTGTCCCAGAGGCTGCTTACACTATCCTCACTTTTTTTGGATTCTTTTTTCTCCTTCTTGTTCTGATTGGTTGTTTTTTGCTTCCTTATAATCCAAATCATTGATTTGCTTCTCAGCTTCATCTACTCTACTGTTGTTTCCCTGTGAATTGTGCTTTATTTCAATTAGTGTATCCTTTGTTTCTGACTGTATCGTTTTTATGCTGTTGATGTCTTCACTAAGTTCCTTGAACATCCTTATAACCAGTATTTTGAACTCTGCATTTGATAGATTGCTTATCTCCATTTCATTTCGTTCTTTTTCTGGAGTTTTGATCTGTTCTTTCATTTCGGCCTTATTTCTTTGTCTCCTCATTTTGGCAGCCTCCCTGTGTTTGTTTCTATGTTTCAGGTAGAGCTGCTTAGGCTCTGTGTTTGGTAGTGTGGCCTAATGTAGTAGGTGTCTTGTAGAGTCCAGTGGCACAGCCTCCCCTATCTCCCAAGCTGGGTACTCAAGATGCACCCTGTGCGTGGGCTGAGTACACCTTCCTCTGATAGTTGAGCCTTGGTTGCTGTTGTCAGATCAATGGGAGGGATTTACCCAGGCCACTGAGCTGCAAGGATTGGCTGTGACCACTAACCACCACCCTCTGCACTCCAAGGCGGATCAGCTGTGCAGGGGCAGGGTGGTGATGCTCCAAGGTGATGTGTAGCTGCCTATTGGGTGCATAGTCTCTGGGCTTTTCCAGGTGGGACAGGTCAAGGTCAGCGTCCACCTGTGTTTTGCTTGGGGTAACCCTGCCTGAGCTATAGAGCAATCCAAGATGGCTGCTACTTGTGCTGGGCTTGAAGATTCCCAGGCAAAGCCAAGCTGTGAATCTAGGCTGGCTTCTGGTAGTGCTGGGCCTGGGGCTCACTGAGGCCAGCTGTTGCTTGTTTGAGAGGATTTAGGAAGTTGTGAAGCATGAGCCTAGACAAGCCATTCATGTGGAAAAGCAGCTTGAGTGGGCCTATAAATTGGGTGGGTCAGTGTCTCAGGGGATCTCCAGGGTGGGTCAAATAGTGTTAGCTAGGTTGATGGAGTCTCAGATATGTAATAGCTTGCCAGCTCAGTGGCTCTGTTGAGGGAGGGTTCAGAAAAGGGACAATTGCCTCTGCTCACCTTGATGTCAGTTCCTCCCTGCATGCCACTTGTACTTTTCAAGCTGCTACCCCAGTCCTGGAGCTCAGAGGGAATGAGTCTGAGTAGGTGAGTCCATTAGTGGGTTCTTTAAGAGGAACTTATTGGGGCTCCAGAAGTTTCTTCCCCTGGCTCAATTTCCACTGGTTTTTGCAGCCAGAAGTTTTGGGGACTTATCTTCCTGGCATTGGAACCCTGGGCTGGGGTCCTGGTGTGGGGCTGGGACTCCTTGCTCCCAAGATATCTCTCCCAAATTTTTATCCACCACACATGGATGTGGGACCAGCCTGTTCCATGTCTACACCCCTACTACCAGTCTGGATGGATGTGGTTTCTTTAATTCTGTAGTTGTCAGACTTACATTCATCTCAGTTTCTGATGGATCTGTGATGGTTGTTTTATATGTTAGTTGTAATTTTGATGTGGTTGTGGGAGGAGGCAAGCCATATTTGCTTATGCCACCATCCTCATGGTAAGTCCAATTTCTTTTTTCAATACTTATCGAGCACCTACTGTGTGCAGAGCAATAGGCTGGCAACTTGGGTTACAAAAGCAAACGCATTCATCCTTGGCTATCACAACATTTATATTTTAGAATTTTGGGAGAATATCTGGAATGTTGTTAAAAAAGAGGTTATAAAACATTATGTGTAATAATAAGAGTACTACAAAAGAGAACACATAAAAGTATAGAAAAAGTTGGAAGGAATACATTAAATATTCATGATTAACTTTGGATCCTGAGTTTTTTCTTTGTGAGTTTCTACTTTTTCTAAATGTTTTATGATGTACATACATTGTTTCATAAAATAATTAATGTATAAACCTTAGGTGGCATGACTGTAGGTTTCTATGTGTATAAAGAATGTTCTTTCTCATTTGGTTTTTAAACCTCTTGTATGGCCTTTGACATCAATCACTTAGTTAAAAAAACTCTTCTAAGCTTTCCTTAAAGTTCAACTATCTCCTAGTAGTTTTGAATTTTGGAATGACTCCAGCTTGGAGGTCTGTCTTAGCTTGAGCTGCCATAACAAAATAGCATAGACTGAGTAGCTTAACAACAAAAGTTTATTTCCCATAGTTCTGGAGGCTGGGAATTTAAGATTAGGGTGCCAAGATAGTCAGGTTCTGGTGAGAGCTCTCTTCCTGTCTTCCAGGCAGTCTCCTTCTCCAAAGATCTCACATGGCAGAAGGAGAGGGAGGGAGTGCAAGCTGTCTGGTGTGTCTTCTTACAAGAGCACTAATCATGTCTTGAGGGCCCCACCACTATGATTTCATCTAAACCTAATGATTTCCCACAGATCCCATCTCCAAATACCATCACATTGGGAGTTAGGGCTTTGATATGAATTTTGGTGGCACACCATTGAGTCCACGGCAAGTGCAGTGAAGAGGCACAGACAGACCATCAGAAGAGGCAGAGGAAAGCCTTGTCAACTTGGGTGCACGTCTGTATGAAGCTACATGAAAATGACAACAGCTCGAGTTTGAAAAAGGAAAGTTTGAGGGACTATAAAGACCATAATGCACAAACTTCTGGGATGGGACATCTGCATAAGCTAGAAGGAAGTGGTACCTAAATGGGAGACTGAAGAGCTGCCCTATCTGGTTGGTAACAAATGTATGGACACATATCACTCCACAGTGGAATGGCTGGAACAATGACATGTCTTAGGAATCTATGAAGGATAGTTCTTATAGAGGCTTTTTAGGAAAGTCAAGGATTTGGGAGGGCCATCCTTTATAATTGAAGCTATGGAGAGAAAATAATGGTGCTGCTCCCAAAAACTTGTTAGAAAGTTTTGAGTGCACTGTTAGAAAACGAATTTTTAAAACAAATTAAGTGTTGTGAGTAAAAGAACAATTCTGGCCCAAATCGTTATTATGATCCAGAAGGTGTACGTCAACTACATATAAAACCCCTCCTTTTGAAAACACTGTTGTCAAGGTGGACAGCAAATTAGTTGCAGAAGAATCGATGCAGCTGAAAAGGCAAAAGGGTAGTTGAGTCAGTGTCCAATATTCCACGTACAAGGAGCCTGACCTCAAAGGAACTGGGGACCCAGACTGCCCACCCAAGAAGGGCCTCCGGCAGCACTTGGGCTTAGTTTTTGGTTCCCCCGTTGCCTACCCATGATGGCCTCTTGCATTTGATGGTGTAGAAAAAGGAACAGGTGCACATGATCTGAGCTATTTACAGTAGAATTTTCTCAGACTCTCCTGTCCCACATTTTCCCCAAATGAGAGATCATTAAAAAGGGCATTCTCCAGCATGGCCGAGAGAAGGTGGAGGGAAAACATGATTGGGGACGGTTGGGAGGGCAGTGAGGGCGAAGAGCTTATAGGCAATATATACTCATCTGAACTGATTAGGTTTAGTTTTATCGGTGGGGCAATTAAATTACCTCAAAATCATTTGAGTCTTACCATTGACAGCTTTTTGCCTTTTCCTAATTCAATGGGTTCTATTTATCCAGTAGGTCACCAGTTAAGTTAGGACATTTATGAGAAAATTAAATATAAAATGTCTATGTCCTGAATTTGTAGGTTCTGGTCAATGTTTTTGCTTTTACACATGACCTGAGGTCCAGCTCTCAAAGTGGCCTCCAGGTCACTTTTTATTGTTTATTAATTAACCATTAGAATGGAACTGGGCTAGGTAGCCAGTGGGCTATTTGTCAATATCATGGAGATTTGAAAAACAAGAAGAGAGCACCTATGCTGATTCTAGAAATTCTATATACACATACCCCTGCACCCCGTCCCCACGTCCCAGCTCTCACCCCCCCAAAACACACAGATATATCCACATAAGAGCTACTGTTAAGCCAGAGAGAATGAAGTAGTTTCGGTCATGGAAAAAAGAACCATAGTGTATTGTTAAATGAAAAAAAAGGAACTTTCTAAAGAGTGGGAATAGAAGCAGCTTCTATTTGTGAAGTATATGTTAATATATGTGCATAAATAAAAATGTGAAATAATTAACAATATGTTAACAAAGTAGTTATGTTTGTTTTATTAATTTTGTTGTGTCTGACTTTTTATAATGGCACATATTTATTTTCTTCCTGGAGAAATAAAGAAAAATAAAGAAAGAAATACAAAGGTTTCAATTGGTGGGAAAATCCCTGTGCTCTGGAGACCTTGCACCAAGTAATACACGTTTCCTTCTTTGCTTTTTTTTAACGTTTGGTTGATGCCATATTATTCCCTCCAGCATTCTCTCTCTCTGGGTCTCAACCTTTCTCCCTGTAATGATAAGATTATGAGAATTTCAGGTCAGGAATTCTAGAAATTATTTTAAACCCAGGGCCAGTACCAAGAAGCACCTCTTTTGTTTATCATATGAACAAAGGATGTGACTTCATCCATGTCTGGCAGAGGTGGTCAGAGGGTTTCTGTCCTCGCCTTTGGAGGTCCAGGTTGCTCTGGGCATTTCCACAGCTCCCTTCGTCCTTGCTGCTCATTGGGCTGTGGCTCCTTATGCATCCCCTCCTACATGGCTTTCCTGGTGGAGTCAGGACCTTCAGGGACATGAGCAGCATGTTAGGTTTTCTCCTGCCAACCCCCAAGTCTTCTTACTTAGATTCATGGCAGCCCCAGGTGCATGGGGTCTCCCAGGAAGGAGTCGGGCTATGTTCTGTACCATCCGCAGCCAGCTCCCAGGAAGGAAGGCCCCTTGTTGACTTGGAGTTACGAAGTCAAGGGAGTACCAGCTCAACTGCTGACTCTTTTCTATGCCTGAGTTTCTTTGGAGATGCCATTCAATAAAGGCAAGAGGCTTCTTTTTCTCTTATTTCTTCCTTTGCTGGTTAAGGTAGGGACTAAAACGTGCTCTGCTTTAGTGTGTGAGGAAAGGTACTCTCCAACTTCTGTGGGTTTTGTCTACCATGTTTTGAATACAAAATTGCTTCCAATTACTTATTTTTGAAAAACACTTTCATAAGGTTTTTAAGAAAAGAGGCTTAGAGAGGATGGGTATGGAGCAATCATGGCAGGGCAGTGTTGCAGGGACTTACTGACGAAAGGTTTACTGTGGGATTTTGGATGTGGAATGCTGTCGGGGAGAGGAGCTTTGTTTCTCAGAGGGTGGGGTTGTGATAAAGCTGATGGAGGAGCCTGAGCCTTCAGCAACAACTGGGAGCCTTCTTTCTTTTTTTTCATTGTTGTTCAAGTGCAGCTGTCCCCAATTCCCCACACACTCCCTCATCCTCACTCACCCCCACCTCCTACCCTCTACCTGCCCCCTTTGGCTTTGTCCATGTGTCCTTTCTAAATGTTCTTTGATGGACCATCCCCGGTTTTCCCCCATTATCCCTCTCCCACCTCCCCTCTAGTTACTGTCAGTTTGTTCTTTATTTCAATGTCTCTGGTTCTATTTTGCTTGCTTATTTGTTTTGTGAATTAGGTTCCACTTATAGGTGAGATTCTATGGTATTTTTCTTTCACTGCCCGGTTTATTTCACTTAGCATAATGCTCTCCAGTTTGGAAGCCCTCTTTCTAATCAATTCTGTTTTCTGTGGGTGCATTTCAAAGTGCTTTTACCTGACAAGTGCAGCTTCCCTTAATGGGCTGTTGAATTAGAATGTTAGGCAATTTTCTGGCTTTTAAAAAGAGATAGGAAGTGAACTTCATTAAGAAGTCTCATTTTAGTAATATACAGATTACACTTCGAAAGCCTATTAAATTTGCAATCTGGAATACTGGTGGTGTTTCGTATATTTCTTTTATACATTGATTATGAAAGATTCTGTCCATCTATTTGAAAGTGTAGATGACAGAGCAGGACAGGATCTATTCCAACCCACTATCAGGATCCCTTTATGTCTCGGTCATGTACGGTGCTGGGTTTAGGCTTTAGCGATGAATCTTCCCTGATTCTCAGTGTGCTTGTGTACTAGAGGAGGAGCATTTACTGTCCAGATCTGCTTACTCCTGGCTAGGAGTTTACAGTCACATTTGGAAAACGTATACAGCAGGAAGTAGTTATTAGTTGAACGTGCTGGGCATGCTCTCCTCAGGGCCTTTGCACTTGCTATCGCCCTTGGCCTTGGACAACCTTAGCTCCCACTCCTTCCCTTCAGGTCTTTATTCTGACTTCACCTGCTCAGGTGTACCTCATCCCGGCACACCTGTCTCCTCTGTTTATCATTATCTAATTATTTGGTTCCAATCTCCTTGCAATAAAGTGCAAGTGTGATGAGGGATTTTTGTCTGTTTGGTTCACTGCTGTATCCCTAGGGCTTAGTACTGTGCCTGACACAAACAGGTTTTTGTCAGTTGGATGGCAAAGCCTGGAATCGATAAACTTGTCCATGTGTCACTTTTACTTGGACATGATTTGTTTGTGACTAATCCAGACCCCGAGGTGAACTGTATCAAGGGGCATAGATATTAAGGCTGAACACCCGGGAGTCTGTGACTGTGTGCGGCAGCCCACAGACCTGCTGTGAGAGGAGCCGAGTGTCACTGTGGTCAGGAATCTCCTCTGGGTTCCACTGACAAGCTTTACTGCTACTTCTGCAGGTGGGGCCATGGCCTCAGAGTAAACCAGGCATCACAAGGACCCCGTTACCTTCCCTGGACACTTGAAGTCAGTCCCTAGACTTTTCCGCCTTGACCTGACCTCTGTGCTTGCTCTGTTCCACTGCCAATGTCAGTTTTGGTGGGAAGCTTGATAGTGGGTCTCTGTTCATTCTCTGTTTCTTGACCCCCAATTTGAGGAGCCAAACCTTGCGCTTTCCTTGAGCTTAGCTACTAGCTGAGTCTATGCAGCTAACGGCACGTTTTATTCCTCCCAGTAGGCAGGAGTCAGCCTGAGCACAGTTGCTATTATACCTAGTGCCACGCTCTAATGATATCTTATCAGCGGTTTGGGGTAGGAATCAGGCATTTTAGAGACATCTGAGACTTTCTGAGGTTGAGCCTATCACTTTTCAGGCTTACTGGCAGGCGCCAAAGGTACTTTCTAGTTGCGATGTCCTTTCCGTCTAACTTTCTCAGCCTGCTTGAAATTCCCAGTCGTTTTTTGGATTGTGGTGTAATCCCTGAAAGGTCTCTTTAGAATGAATGTACATTACCTCGGTGGGGAACTCATTAACCAGGGGTGCTCACTGGCATGGACTTGCTCCATTGGAATTGCCAGTGGAGAAACAGATAGATCCCTGCTAGCATGGGCACCAGCACGGTAATTCTGATGGAGGTGGGTGGTGAACAAGAGAGCTGGAGTGTGGGAGCTGGGGCACTGCCTGCAGATGGCAGACATGAGTGAAGGGCACTAGAAGAGGCCATGACTATGAGGGAACTTGAGGCATGGGAAGCAGGAGGAAAAGCAGAGAGCTTGAGAAGACAGGCGCATGGGACTAACAAGAACCCTTAGAGTTTTGCACCAGGATCTTCAACAGTCTGGCCTACAAGTTGATATTACTTTTCCCCCTTTAAACGGAGGAAGGACAAATCATAGTCTCAGAAGATTCCTGAGTTGTAAGAATTGGTCCAACATGCTTTGGGTTTATAATTCTATGTAACTCCTCCCTTTTTCTAAGTAGCACTGGGTTTGTGCTTGGAAATGAACTGACACGTAAGTCTTCTCACTGCTCCCAGGTCTTCTTTTATGCAAGTAGAGTGTTGAACACACAGCTGTGCCTATGAATTACCAAACCTAGACAAGAAAGCAGATAGATCAGCTTTGAGGTAGTCTTGACAGTATAAACGTCTGAAGCCTTGCCATATTTAGAATGCATATTTAACACCCCCTTTTTTTTTCTGCAGTCCCCCCACTCGTTCATTTTGTAGATTCCGAAGTCATTGTGGCATTGTAGAGTGGTTGGTGCAGGGCAGAGGAGACAGGGCTCACTGAACTGGGTCATGAGTTCTGGGAACAATCTTGGCCCCATCACAGATGCCATTGACCTATAAAAAGTGTTGTTAATCTTCTGTCTGCCTTACAAGATCTAAGAGGAGAAATGAGGTAATGTCTACTTAGACCTTTGAGCTTCTCGGAAGAACAGCCTTCTACAGTAATGTGATTTCCTAATGCGTTTGTTTGTATTGTAATGGCGTATAATTCTACTTACCTAATTTTCTTTAGATGTCTCTAGAACATCTGACAGTCTTTCACAGGGGAAGCAGTCCAGCTTTGAGAGTGGGGACTGGGCCTGGACAGGAACCCTTGAAGGGTCCTCAGCCAAATGAGCCAGCTGTGAATTTGTGAGGTGAAGGGACAAGAGCTGGCGAGAAATATGGGAGCTAGAGTCAGTGGTGAGGGGGAGAGAACGTTGCAATTATCTTCAGAGAGTTTATATCATACTTTTAAATCATGTTTTACTAAAAATCAGTACCCTAATACATTTTAAAATATATGTTTGTCTTAATTTAGCAATGTTACATATAGCAGAACTCAGCTGTAATACTGGCCCTGCTGTCATTCTCCGTGTTTGTAGACTCTTAACTCAGCCTTCTTGATTATGCTCCTTGGGTTCCTTGGGCCACAACCTGGTTGTTTAATGACTTGTTTCCAACTCAGGCACCAGCAGTTCAATACGAATGCTAACAAATCGTAGATTCATTTGTGAAGTGCCTAGTAGATTGCGGAATAATGCTTTATCTTGTTCTGTGGATAAGGGAATGAGTCCTGAGCGGCGTAACTTTTTAATCACCTTCTTGAGCAGTATTACAGTTGAGCTGGCTTTCTAATCTGTCCCAAATAAAGAAGTTAAAGGATGAAAGTGAGGGAAGTATACATATGTATCATCTCTGACCTACTGTAAAGATGTCAATTTAGGTGACAGTTTTTGTTATTGGACAGTTTTGTTGTGAAATTTTCTAGAAATGATTGGTTCTTTGGCATTTCAAATCCATTGTTTCAAAAGGCAGCCACCCTGTTTTTAATGAACTTCAAGTAACTACTGAGTTAACAGCAAAGACAGCAGTAAACCCTCTTTTCCAGAGAGGTAATCACATACACTTTTTATTAGCAACTGGTTTGTATTTTTAGAGCAATGATACTAATCATCTTCCTCTCTCTGGGGGAAGGAAAAGTGCTATGACTTTTCTTTGCTAAATTATAGAGTTTAATGTAGAGAGAACATATCCCATCACCCAAAATGTGGCCTGAAAAAATAAATTGCTACCAATTTTGTGTTGGATGCCAGGGACATATGAAAAAGGGCACTTTGTCAAATTAAGAACATTTCCTATAAGAAAAATGACATAACATATAGAATTGCTCTTTAGACCAAATAATCTTTTACTAAAATAATCTTTTACTAAATAATCTTTTACTAAAAAAATACAGCTCAGGTTACAGTTCATATAAGTTAGATTGTGAATAATCTTAGCAAACCACGCTCTTGTTAGAGGAAGTCATCAAGAGGACTTAGCTACCAGCTGACCTATGAGCTAGACCCAGGCAGCTGGAGGCTCCTCGTGGCCTCTCCAGGCCCTTCCTGGCCCCAGAATCTATGTTCTGCCCACCGATCCCACAGTGGGGACTTTTTTCAAGGTCTCAGTCTCAAGATAATGTTCTCATGGAAACCATACATGACTGACCCCAGGAAGGCCTCTATATAAACTGTTAAGATTCTGGCAGGAGGGGGCAGAGATCTATTTGCCTTGCGGCCACAAGACCAGCTTTTTAAGTTCCCTTGCTCATCAAACTCATCTACCAATCCAGAGCACTGACCTCTTTCTTTGGTCTCTCTTTGCCCTCTGTATGGGGGGGCCGGTTTCAGACTTTACCCAGGGAAGCTCCTGAGACTGTGAAGCAATGGTTTTTTGTTCCTGACAATTGACTAAAATTTGAATGAGCATTTCCGAATGTTAAACAGGTTGTGCAATTTTATGTCTTCATGTAAAAACATCATGATAAATTTATTATTTTCTGCAGTCATGTATGAATGTGACTAAGGCATACTTTTTTTAAAAAAATTGGAAAATGTTCCCTTTTTATTGATCTGCTGCAAATTAAGTTGTGATTTTTTAAAAATTTGTTTCAGAATCGAAGCAAATGCTTGGAGAAGGTCCATGTGGTTATTGGACATAAATCATGTGACTTGGATTCTCTCATTTCTGCCTTCACATATGCTTACTTTCTGGACAAGGTGAGAGAAAAGAAGATTATGCTTTTTAATTTGAATTATGATGTAACTTTTCAGAACAAATGTTTTGGGGGACTATAAAGAACCTATTAACTTAAATTTCATGTTCTGGTTTATTGTGACAGAGAATAATGTATAATAATCCATTCATCAAAATATATTTGTTGACTTACTATATGTTAGGCATTGCCCTCATTATTTCTTCCTGATTCTCTTTATACAACACTATTTTGATAAGACCAACATTTTCAAGTTAAAAATGAAAGTTTTTAATACTATTTAATTGGTGGTATGAGGGTTCAGAGAACTACCACAAGTAAGGGTCAGAATTCCTCATCTCCCTTTAGCATCCTTGTTGGATCGCCGTGCCCTTGGGAGTAGGGAATTGTGTGTAGAAAAACCTGCATGGACACCACAGAAGTCCAGAGCTCATTGGCTGACGTTTTCAGTAACAGGGATATTACCGGTCACATCTATATCCTGTATTTGCCTTTTAGCCCTGACTTTGTACAGCAAGGTCATTCTCAGTTAGTCATGGTCTCCCGTGAGTGAGAAACTTGGTACTGTGTAAAGCCTATAATATGCTTACAAAGGTAAAAAAGACCTTTCAATAAGTTGTTTTAAAATTTCCATTCAATGAAAGCTCACCAGCCCATGATAATGCATTATCTTAAAGCTAAAATAAGGTACGTTATTTTGGTGCTATTTCCAGTTTCTCACAAGTTTCAATTTTCTGGAGTCTTTGTTTTATTCCAATTTCATTTAGATCCTTGACTCTTAGATCATGCATAGCTGTTTTAGATTGATTTAATCCCCATGAAACCCAGTCTTCCAGGGTGAGCTGTGGGTGGCAAGAATGCCTTTCGGACAGGAACTGACCAAAATGTGGATCAAGTATTCTGATCTCTACATACGGGCTTTATGGCAAATTTATCTTCAAATTTGTTGACCTTTACAAGAGAGATTAATTGGCATGAGGAGATTAATGCACCTGTGTCAAGACATGCATAGAGTAGGTAGACACACTGTGCCTCCTCGCACAACCAAAAGACAGACAACAACAAATTTTAAAAGAAAAAACAACCAGAACTGACAGAAAATCGAACCGTATGGAAGTC
>VMDR010021150.1:0-17044 GCA_007922815.1 Macrotus californicus | reverse complement strand
TATTATTGTGATACAAAATGAAAATATAAAATTAAAGGAGAATGAAAACAATGTGCACTTTGCCAAAAATATAAAGGGTATCTATTTCTTTTTCTGCAACAACCAAAGCAATGTTGTCAGTAGCACAATCATATTTTTTAATCTGTGTAGATAAAATTTGCTTTTAGAAGAAAGACTTTAATTATTTGGAATTGCTGTGTAGGAATATGAGCAAAATTACTTTGTGGGAGAAGGGAGAAAAGAACAACTTACTGTCAAAACAGAAAATGTAGAAAATAAGCCCTGGCTGGTATGGCTCAGTGGATCAAATGCTGGCTTGTGGACCTAAAGGTTGCCGGTTCAATTCCCAGTCAGGGCACATGCCTGGGTTGCCGGCCAGGTTCCAGTTAGGGGTGTGCAAGAGGCAGCCAGCTGATGGATGTTTCTCTTCACACATTGATGTTTCTCTTCCTCTCTCCCTTCTTTCCCTCTCTCTAAAAATAAATAAATTAATTAAAAAAAAAGAAAATATAGAAAATGGGGGATATGACTAGAATTAAATAAATCCTATTTTCAGTTCCTATGCATTTTTTATGGGAAGGACTGGTAAATAGAGTGGGATTGTTAGGCTAGGGAACAGCAGTTATTGTTCAAAAGGTTAGCTATAAATAGCAGCAGTCAGTATGCAAGTTAAGCCATTCATTCATATTTAAACATGCAGGAAGTGAGAGGGACATTTCTTCAACATGACAAACACTTTTAACTATTAGAAAAATGCATTTGACTGGTTGAAAAAAGAATTCTGGTCAATTTCTGTGCTGCTGAATATCTGCTATTTCATGTTTGTAAAGCAGGCTGTCTGGGAAACAAAAACGTGTGTTTTGCTGGAGGAGGGAAGTAGGAGTAATGAGAAATAGGATGAAAGGGAGATAATTCATTTGTAACTTTCACTCTTTCCTTTAAAGTGATAAAAAATGAAAAGGGAGAAAACCACTTTCAGGGGATTCTGGAATAATAACGCAAAATATCAAAATTTTCATGCTGCTCTATAGAAAAATTTTGTTTTGCTGTAACACACTATCCAGGAATGGTAGGGAACATGCCATTCTCCAAAAGCACTTCTCGAGGTTTATACCAAAATTTTTGTTGTATCCTTAAGCTTGGTCTTCACTTTGCATGAATTGTTAATGGATTAATTAACTAGATGAGGTGGACTGAACTGTCAGCTGTTCTTAACCCTGGCTGTGTATTAGAATCACCTGAGGAAGCTTTGCAACATGTTGGGCCCCGCCTCCAGAGATTCTAAATTAATTGCATTGGCTTGGGGTTCAGGCATTGGGAGTTTCATAAAGCTCCCTAAGTGACTTTATTGTACAGCCAAGATTGAGAACCACTGAACTAAGTGATGTCTAAAGAGCCAGTCCAACAACAGGGAAGGCAGAATGTGGTGGGAGTTAGTGGAACTTGTTTTGCTAAATGAATTGGTGAATCTCTAATTGACGGAATAAATGTCGAAGAGATAATTTTGAGTGTAGAGAAGAGAATAATAGGGGGAAACAAAAGAAGAAACTCTTTATTTCGGGACCAGCCATGACCTGTTCTCCCTTTGCATGTTTCTCCCTTGCCTGAGTTACACTATCAACCCATCTGTGCTACATATTTATTCACATACTTCCATTTCTTTGTTCCACAACTTTTGACATTATGCTTTTGTCAAATGTTTTAAGTACTCAAAGTGATCACAACTTTACTTTTTTTGGATATTAATAATTTTTGAGAATTATTACTTTTTGAGCTACACTTTCAATGATGGTTTAATATCTAGTGAAATTTTGGGTACTGTCACCATTAATCACTTGCTGAGTATCTAACATAAAGATATGTTTGGCTAGAGCAGAGATTTCTAAAGCAGAGTTTTGGCCTTATGTCAGAATTATAGAACCAGAAATTCCAAGGTAGTTATTGGGTTGGCCAAAAAGTTCATTCTGTGTTTTTTCTGTAAGATTTCTCTAGTAGTGCTTAGTTGTCTTTAATTTAATTCAAAACAATTTAGTTACATTGCATTTAGACAGCTGTAGTATCAGCATGAATTTTAAAAAATCTTATCAAAATTGGTGAATTGTCATGTAGTCATTTTAATATTGAAGATGGAAGAAAATAAGGGACATTTTCAGCATATTATGCTTTATTACTTCAATAAAAGTAATGTACCAAAGTATAGGTGTGCTGAGACAAAAAAATATGACCCAAATGAAAGAACAGATAAAAACTCCAGAAAAAGAATTAAGTGACAAGGAGATAGCCAACCTACCAGATGCAGAGTTCAAAACACTGGTAATCAGGATGCTCACAGACATTATTGAGTGTGGCTGCAAAATAAAGGAAGAAGTGAAGGCTATATCAATTGAAATAAAGAAAATATACAGGGAACCAACAGTGAATGGAAGGAAACCAGGACTCAAATCAACAATTTGGAACAGTAGAAAAAAATAAATATTCAACTGGAACAGAATTCAAACAAGAAACAAGAATTCAAACAACAACAAAAAAAATGAGAGGCTTAGGAACCTCCAGGACAACTTTAAATATTCCAACATCCAAATCATAGGGGTGCCAGAAGGAGAAGAAGAAGAGCAAGACATTGCAAAGTTATTTGAAAAAATAATGAAAAATGTCCCCAGTCTGGTGAAAGAAATAGACATATAAGTTCCGGAAGCTCAGAGAAATCCAAGCAAGTTGGCCCCAAAGAGGAACACACCAAGACACATCACAATTAAATTACCAAAGATTTAAGATAAAGAGAGAATCTTAAAAGCAGCAAGAGATGAGGAGAGTTACATACAAAGGAGTTCCCATAAGACTATCAGCTGATTTCTCAAAAGAAACCTTGCAGGCAAGAAGGGGCTGGAAAGAAGTATTCAAAATCATGAAAGGCAAGGACCTACATCCAAGATTGCTCTATCCAGCAAAGCTATCATTTAGAATGGAAGGGCAGATAAAGTGCTCCCTGGATAAGGTCAAGTTAAAGGAGTTCATCATCATCAAGCCCTTATTATATGAACCGTTAAAGGGAGTTATCTAAGAAATAGAAGAAGATCAAAAACTGAAAAATAAGATGACAACAAACTCTTAACAATACCAACAACTGAACCTAAAAAACAAAAACAAAAACTAAGGAAACAATTAGAACAGAAGCAATCACAGAAATGGAGATCACATGGAGGGTTATCAGTGGGGAGAGGTAAAAGAGGGGGAGAATGAGGGAAAAGTACAGGGAATAAGAAGCATAATTGGTAGGCATAAAATAGACATGGGGAGGTTAAGAATAGTATAGGAAATAGAGAAACCCAAGAACTTGTATGTACCACCCATGGGCATGAACTGAGGGTGGAGGGAATACTGGAGGTAGGGGGAGTGTAGGGCAGAGAAGAGGATAAAGGGGAGAAAAAAATTGGGACAACCGTAATGGCATAATCAATAAAATATATTTAAAAATGCAACTGAAATGCAAAAAATGATTTGTGCAGTGTACGGAGAAGTTGCTGTGACTGATCAAACTTGTCAAAAGTGGTTTGTGAAGTTTCATGCTGGAAACTTCTTTTTGGACCATGCTTCACGGTCGGGTAAACCAGTTGAAGTTGATAGAGATCAAATCAAGACATTAATTGAGAATAATCAACGTTATACCACGTGGGAGATAGGTGACATACTCAAAATATCCAAATCAATAAAGTTATTGGTTAAAATGTGTCTTTTATTTTATGAGAAAAAAAACACAAGCACTTTTTGGCCAACTCAATACTTAGGAATTTAGGTGTTCTTTTTTTTTTTTAACTCCTCAAGAATTCTAAACTTGGGGTGGTAAGACCCTTCTTACAATATCAAAAATTTAGAAATTATGAAATATAGACACATTTATTCAAAGTTTATTCATGTAAAGGTCAGCCATTGCTGCCCATAAGTTAAGTCAAAAGACAAATAACAAAATGGGAAAAAAATATAAACAGCAAAAACCCAATGGCAAAGTGATCAAAAGATAAGAATAGACAGTTTATATTAAATGGCATACAAGTGGCTATTAAACATGTGAACATATATAAAACTTCACTCATAATAAGATCATTGTAAATAAAAAATCCACTGAAATGCCATTTATCAAAAACGTGAAAAATTCCAAGTCTGTTAACACACTGTGTTGGCTAGTCTCCTGGGAAACACACATCCCTCATGCTTTGTTGTTAGGAGGATAAATTGCTGCAATTCTTATGGAGAATAAAATGTCAATATCAATTAATATTACAAATGCATATGCTGTTAGAAAGGAACCCAAATCCCTTTCTAAGAATTTTTCTGTCCTTTCTGTCAGAAACTTAGATTTTCTTTCATGTTTTGAAATTTCATAATATGTCTAGGTGTGAGATTTTTGCTTTTTCTCCTGTTTCTCTTTAAGGCCTTTCAGTCTTAGGCCTTCTAATTTTCTGTAATTTATCAAAATTTACTTTTATTATTTTTCAAATATTTCCTCTTGCTTTTTTCTTTTTTCTGTGATGCCTATTATCCTAATTTCAGTACTTCTACTTCAGTTCTCTATATCTTCTAGCTTTCTTTGAAAAGTTTTATTCTGCCTAATTTGGGTTATTTTAAAGTTCTTCTCAAACTGTCTTATCATTGTTATGTTTATAGCCCACTAACCCCAGCACCTTAGTTTCCCTTAAAATTTGTCATAGATTCAGTTGGATATTCAGACCTATGCTCCCTCTTTTATTCCTAATTTGTTTCTCTCTGTCGTTTTACCACAGTTGTTTGGGAGGAAAGAACTGGCAGGTTGGACTAGTTCAATATCAAAGCAGGGTCTCCACTGATTCTTAGGTACAATAAAGTGTAAGAACCACTATTGCAGACTGTAAACTAATATATGAATTACATTTTCAGAAATCATGGCATCTGGTTTTAAATTCCAGCTTTATCATTTATTGATGGTGTTGAGCTTCTTTTCTTATCAATCAAATGAGAATAATATTATCTACTTTACCTGCTTCACCTACTTTCCATGGGTACAAATAAATTTGGTAAAGCATAAGTAAGAGTTTGATTGTTTTTGAAATTAAGACTAAGACACATGAGAATAACTGGGAATGTAACCAGTTATATTCCCTTGGGGGCTTCCTGAGCACCTGAGAACGCTCATGTGTTTTTCTGCTGAATAGTTTACCTCATTGGTACTTAAAATGAGTAAAGTAAATGTGTCATCATGCAGTGCACTGCTCATCTTTCACTGGTAGGCAGCCAGTCTGGAGCACTGGTAGAGTCACACAAAATCACATACCCTGTCACAGTCCTTTTTATACCCCCAAGTAATTACATAGCATTGTATGTGGGTAATGAGCATATGTGAAATGATTGGGTGGCCTGCTGAGTGGTCTTGTATGGTAACTATAGAAATGACCACTTAAATGTCCATTTGTCGTGTAATGGGCACTGGATGTTTGATAGATGTTTTTAACAAGCCAGTAATCAAATCTATGTCTGTGACCAAGAAGCCAAATGGTAGAAGTTTCAACATCCTTAATGTATTATAAAGAAGTACTGTAACATGTTTCAAGTGTATGGAAAGCACATGGGCTGAGGAGTATGTGCTCACCTGAAAAAGGGCACCAGCCTATCTCAGAAGACTTTTTACCTGGTGGCTACTGTTCAGCCTGAGAAACATGACTTTTTTTAGAACTTCAACCCACGTCTCAGGGACAGACCCATATTAAACCTCAAATCAATGTATAAAGCCCCCAAATTAATAAATTAATTTATTTATTAATTTTGGGGGTAAATAACTAATATAGGAATCAAAAATTGAATTGTGTATGGAAAATTCATTTTTATGTAGAAAGAATTATATGGAAAGTAAAACAATTTAAAGACTGTTTAGCAAATATAGAACTAGAACAAAGGAAGCTAGCTTGATGAAGAGCATATTCAACAGAATGAGGAGGGGCAGCTTGTCTAATGCATTTAGCTCTACAGTAGAGATGATGTTGGGAATCATAAAAAAATGCCATGCTGGACAATAGTTACAAATGGACACTGCTAATGTTTGACTCAGTGCCTCTTTGACTTTGATATTCTTTGTGAGAAAGCCTCAAGGGAAGGTATGGTTTAGATCAGGCCTTTGATGAATAGAATGGTAATTGTTTAGGATGATCAGAGAAACGCCAATAATCCCAGAGGACAGGAAAGAAAAAAAATGGATTTATGACCAACTGCCCAACTTATCAGAATTAATGAATGAAATAAAATGTACTAAGTGTGTAACTGAACATATACAGTGTGTCAATCACTATGTTTAAGGTGCTCTAGATATAGAGTATTAAAAATAAACATTGACCTCAGCTTCCACAGTCTGAGCAATACCATTTTTCAAAGAGCTTAGCAGAGGTAAGTACAGAGAGAAACTGAAATAGTACCAGTATACTGTAAGAATTCCTCACTATCCTCTAAGTGCCAGGTTCCTTCCTCTCTGCTCATGAAATCAAGTTTGAGCTCTTATGAATTCTTGTGAGATTATCTCCTGCTAAGTTTCAGGTTTAACAGTCGAGGAAAGAGAACAGACAGGACAGGGCAGGCCTGTTAGCTGTGTGCATAAAAAGCCAGGGTCTCAGTGGGGGATGAAGTCTATGCGTTAGTGTTCTCCCTCTCACCCACCGCTTCTTTTTGAGCTGAATCTACCGTCTAACACGGCACAGCTTCACAGGGAATAATGCTGTGGGCGCCGTCACCTGACTCATTAAGCTCCTGCTTTGGGTTCTAAATTACTGGGTCAGAATAAGCTTCTTCTAGAAAGAAAACAGAGAAATTATTTCTTTGAAACAGATTTTATTATGTAGGGCTTCTTTCATCAGAGAAATGTCCATGGAAGTGCTAGACAGACTCAGTGTGGTGCATTTATTCCTTCTGTGGGCAAAGAGAGAAATGTTGCCCCCCCACACCCCTACTTTTTCCGCACTTTGTGGGAATCCTGCTAAGAAGGCACAGCCAAGACCTGCTGCCTCGGAAAACTGCCCAGTGGACTGACATCATGGGAATTTGCTGAGCCTGTTTTCTGGAGGTCATCTAATTCTCGACATAAGAGTTCTGGGCAGGAAACCTATATTTCTTTGATAATGAACCAAAAATCACTAGCACAAGAAATTGAGACTGCATTTCATTAACACAGCTTTCCCAGAAAATAGCATGATGCCAGGCAACTACTAGCACTGCTTCCACAGTCTAAGCTGGCTCATACAACCTTTGTGAAGTACTGTCCCAAGGGCATTATAATCTAAAGCACACCGCCCTGACTTGAAATTCTAAGTTTTTAAATTCTTTCCTAGAAAAATGTTGCTGTTTCTATACCCTTGTATAACACCTCTAACCCTGCAAGAGAAAATAGTGTTACCAATTCTATCAGAAATAGCTAAATATTTAATGTAGGGAAAATGAAACTTGTGACTTATTGTGAAAAATATATTATTGCCCTGGCCAGGTTGCTCAGTTGGTTAGAGTGTTGTCCTCATCCACCAAGGTAGTGGGTTCGATCTCCCTTTAGGGCACATATAAGAACCAATCAATGAGTGTGTAAATGAGTAGTACAACAAATCAATCTCTCTCTATTTCTCCTTTCTTCTCTCTCTAAAATCAATACATAAAAATTTAAATTTATTATTATTTATGAATTAGGAATACATTAACATTTTTGTAATTACTACTGTATTATCAATAGTGTATTGGAGTATATTTAGAACAACTCAAAATACTTTAAAAACAAAGTTGACTCTATAACTATAGCTCATATTTATTTACCAATAACAATGTGCCAGTCAATACTTTAATGCTTTGTGTGTTGCAACTGATCAAGGCCAGGCAGATTCACTCTTGCCTCTGGTAGATGGAAAAAAGTGTGCGGAGCCGGGGGGATGCTTGACATGCCTTTATTCACGGGTGGGAGAGCCATGCATGCCACGAGCTGCATGTCTAACTAGTGGGAAGCCCCTACCTGTTTAAGTACTAAAGGGGAACAAAGCCAGAAAACTGCCAAAACCTTACATAACATAATATAGTTCTGCTCATGCGAGCCCACTTCATGTTATGGGAACAGTTTATTGGACCCAGTGCAAGGCTGTGAGAACACTAGTTATGAGGCCCCTCCAAGGCTAGGGGAACACTGCTCCCCTTAGTTACTCAGATACCTGAGTAAGGAAGCCAGACTACCTCTACTTACCCTATGCTTTGCATATGTTAATTCATTTTATTCTTACTTATTATAAATGAGGACACTGAAGAACAGAGGGGTGAGGTAATTTGCCATATCATATAGGTGGTAAGTGGCAGAACTAAAATTAGAACTCAGATCATCTGGTTAAATCTAGATTCTCTACTCTTAATCTCTGTTATCATACTGAGTCAAATTTTAACATAACAGATGGTATCATGTAAAGAAAATGGTAATACTTGAGAAGTACAAATGAGTTGAAATAATGTCGATGAGATTGAGATTTTTAAAAAATAATTTAATGTTGATTTTTGAATATTTAAAAAAAATTTCTTTTGAACCTATAAGATAGTTTCAAGTCTAATAGAGCTTTTATTTTTTCCCCTGAACTGTTTGAATTAGCACCTGATGCCTTACCATCCCCGAATAGTTTAAAGTCTACTTCCTTCATTTTCCTACATATACATAACACAGCCACCAAAATTAATAAAACAGTTGTATGCAGAAATACATTAATACTAGATGACGGAGACTTCATTCAAATACTGCCAATAAGATGTCTTTACGAGAATAAATTCAAATTTGATTAAGGACTTCAATGTAAGACTCAAAACCATAAAACTAGAAGAAAATATAGGCAGTAAACTCTCTGACATTTTTCTTAGCAATAATTTTTCTGATATATCTCCTTGGGCAAGGGAAACAGAAGAAAAAATAACAAATGAGATTATATCAAACTGAAAAGATTTTGCACATCACAGGAAACCATCAACAAAACTAAAAGACAGCCTACTGAATGGAATCTACCAATGATACATCCAATAAGGGGTTAATATCCAAAATTTATGAAGAACTTACATAAATCAACACAAAAAATCCAATTAAAAAATGGGCAGAGGACCTGAATAAACAGTTCTTCAAAGAGGACATACAGGTGACCAATAGACATATAAAAAAAATGCTCAACATCACTAGTCATCAGAGAAATGCAAATTAAAAGCACATGAGATATCACCTTACACTTATCAGAATGGCCATCATCAATGAATCAACAAACAACAAGTGCTGACGAGGATGTGGAGAAAAGGGAATGCTTGTGAACTGTTCGTGGGATTGCAAGTGGGCGCAGCCACTGTAGAAAACAGTGGCAGGGGTGTCTAACATGTGGCCCAGGATGGCTATGAATGGAGCCCCAAAATTTACTTAAAACCTTTTTTTTTGCTCATCAGTTTTTGTTAGTGTTTGTGTATTTAATGTGTGACCCAAGACAACTCTTCTAGTGTGGTCCAGAGATGCCAAAAGGTTGGACACCCCTAGCAGTGGTTCCTCAGAAAATTAAACAATGAGACTGTCTTATGATCCAGTGATTCCTCTTCTGAATATATATCTAAAAAACCCCAAACACTAATTTGAAAGATTATATATATATATACTTATATATATATGTGTGTGTATATATATATTCATTGCAGCATTATTTACAATAGCTAAGAAATGGAAGCACCCTGAGTGCCCATCAATAGATAAGTAGATAAAATAGTGGTGGTACATATATACAATGGAATATTACTTGGCTGTAAAAAATGAAATCTTACCATTTGTAACAATATGAAAGAACCTCAAGGGTATTATGCTAAGTGGAATAAGTCAGATGGAGAAAGACAAATACAATATGATTTTATTTATATGTGGAATCTAAAGAAGAAAATAAATGAAAAAACAAACAGAAACTGAGTCATAAATAAAGAGAACAGACTAATGATGCCAGAAGGGGTGGGGATTGGCAAGCTGGGTGAAAAGGTAAAAGGATTAAGAAGTACAAATCGGTAGTTACTAAATAGTCACAGGAATGTAAAGTACAGCATAGAGAATATAGTCAGTGATATTGCAATAACTATGTATGGTGCCAGGAGGGCACTGAATATATTGTAAAGTATATGATTGTCTAACTACTATACTGTATACCTGAAACTAATACAAAATATTGTTGAATGAAAACAAATTAAAAGTAAAGTAAAAAGGTAGATGTCCTCACAATTCGATACATTTCAAAAATGTGGGACATTAATAATGGGAGAATGGCTCATTATGATAAAAAGAAGAAATTTTAAGACTGTGAAAAATTTTTGTGCCCTTAAATCTCACTAGATAAACAGCTAACTTCTTGACAAGTTTTTCTAAAGCAAAGGAACATGATCCATAACTCTTCAAAATTTAAAGATGGCAAATATTCTCTAGAGCTTCAGGAAATATAATACTTTTCTAACCATATGCTGAGAGGGGAAAAGCCCTTAGTAAAATGAAAAGGGAGTTGGTAGAGCACACTAATTAATCATGCCTTTGCACAGAGAAATCATTATGAACATTCCTTAGAGACTTAGACAGTTTCATTGCAAAAATTGCATTAGTTTTATTTCTACCAAACTAGGCAATAACTACAAGTCTGTGTACTAAGGCATTTCTTCTGATGATTGTCAACAAAGCCTTTTCATAATGGGAATCACTAGATATCAGCTAGAGAGACAGAAACAATATAATGTAATCATTCTGTTCTACAAGACATATACATTTAATGCAATGAGTAAAATTTGGTGTCTTCAGAGCTTATTTCCATACGTGGAGTGGCTTGAAAAATACCGTGTTAGAAAATAATCAGAAACACATATTAACACCG
Organism: Macrotus californicus; assembly: GCA_007922815.1. Taxonomy (NCBI): domain Eukaryota; kingdom Metazoa; phylum Chordata; class Mammalia; order Chiroptera; family Phyllostomidae; genus Macrotus; species Macrotus californicus. Next base: position 6,149 of record VMDR010021150.1, on the reverse strand, counting down.
AGTGAACTACAAATACATGCCAGCCAGATCTAAGATTAACAACAATAAAACTATGGATCCAAGAAACGACTGAAATTTGGCACAATGGACATAAAAGATATGTAGAAGATGAATTATATGAAAAACACATGCTGAGGACTTCAAAACTGTGTACCTCCCTAATATAGTACTAATGCAATAGGATGGCAATTCCCAATAGTTTGGTATTCTCACATAGGGTACAAGTTAAGTTGCTATAACAAAGAACTAAAAAGAAAGGAGCTTAAAAATAAATTTTTGATATTTCTAATGTAAAATTTCTGCTCCATGAGGTCCTCCAGGGATGGCTATGAATGGGGCCCCCAAATTTACTTAAAACTTTTTTTTTGCTCATCAGTTTTTGTTAGTGTTTGTGTATTTAATGTGTGACCCAAGACAACACAACTGAGAAGTGCAGCTTCCTACTGCTCACATTCCCTTGGTGGAAATTTGGTAAATGCAAGTGAAGTCAGGAAAATGCAGTCTAGCTGCGTGACCTTCTGCTTGCTCAAACTTATATGAGGACTATGTGTGATTTATTACTAAAAGGAAGAGAGGAGAATGGCATGAGGTCCAGTTGATAGTGTATGTTAAGTACGAGTAAAGAATTTAAGGTTTGAGAATAGACACATATGAGCATATATGTGCACACACACACACAAATAAGTTGGGGGCTTGCTTCCACTTATTATAAGTAAAAGGATGAATGTTGCTAAACTTTGGAGATAATTTAACTCTTTGAGGAAGCAGAGAACATGTTGATATAGAGCTTCAGGTTAAGTAAAACAGAAAAAAATTAAAAGAAGTAGAAATGAGTTATTCTCTCCTCTCTTCTTATTGATTTCTATTTTCCACATTTACTCCTCATTTCCAGCTCAATGCAAAAACAAAAGTAGGTCAGTAAACATGTTTCCATGGTATCTGAAATTTCTCTCTTAAAATAAAACTAGAATACTAGCTCTTTTGATGGTCAAGATATCAGCTACTTATAGCAAGATGATGTCAGATTTACAGTTCCCGACATGGTACCACATGATGTTTAATTTGTTCCCGTGCGTGTGTGTGTGTGCGTGCACGTGGCTGTAGTCCATTTTGTTGGATTACAACCTGTGTATGTTTACAGATGGTCTATTTTTCCCAGGCTACATGTTTCTGAGACCCAAAAAAGTATTTCTCTGGCTCCTCTCCTACATTCTTTTTAAAAAACATTTACCAATCTACCTTATATTTTCTTTCCAGGTAGTTCTAGGAGTTTCTAAAGCATTAACAATACATCTAAGCCCTACTTTGATGAAAAAATTTGAAGTCTGCCCTCTCCTAAGCTGTCGTTCCTGCCCTCCCCTGGCTAGTCTGCATGCAGCACCAATTATTTTCTTCCCTTTAAGTGGAAGTTCGAAGTGGCAAGTGTATCTTTCATAGGTATCATTAAGGAGAGAAGACTCTGGAGAGCTCTGGGGCCTCATTTCCTCTCTGGTTCTAATAGCCTAGAAAATAGCTAGCTCAGCAGGCCTGAGTTACCTCAGCAGATATACAGGCTGATAGCAGCTACTGAAATCCAGAGACTTTCATTTTCTAATAAGCCTTTTTTGAGGGTCAGAAAACTGTTATAACATTTTGGTCTAGATATGCTCTGCTCCTGTATGTAGTGCATTAACAGGGTGGGCCCCTCAAGGTGACTTTTTCATTATATTAATTCACTTATGCCTAGCCTATGTACAGCACTACATAGGATCTTGATGGCTGAGGCGATCATATGTGCTCTGCTAGTTTACTGTTTCTAGTTTGCTCTTGTATTCACACAAATGATCACTAGTAAGATGTGTTCCTAAGCCCCTTTGTGTGATGATAATCATCAAAATGGCCACTATCCACCAATGCCCATTAAAGACTTCACCAATTTTCCTGGTGGCTCTAGAGTGCAGGGAATCCTAAACGCACCACCATTGCAGCTGATGTAGGCTGATATACTTTTATTATGCCTTTAGTGCCTCCTGCTACCGATGCCTTCTACTCTCAGTCTCCACTGGAATTACAGGGAGGAGCACATTTAGTTATTATTCATTCTTTTTTTTTTGAAGGCCTTCCACCTAAGAACCAGAGGCTAATCTGAGTTATAAGCCATGCAAGTGCTCAAAATTCATCTCTCCTTTTTGGATCCATTCTGCAACAGGCAGGCCTGGCTTTCCCTAATTACTAGGATTCACAGAGCTGAATTTAAGACACATACACTCATCTCCACTTGGATGTTTCGCTGCCACCTCAAATGTAACACCTCCTAGAATGAACTCACCCTTCACTCCTACTCATGGAATCTCTCTTTATCTCAAGTTCTCTACTTAACAAAAGGCCAGACCAAAAGTCTGGTCATGATTTTTGACCCTTTTTTCTTTCTCTCCTTTTGCTTTGTCCTATCATCAAACCTCACTTAGATTTACCTCATATAGCTCAAGCCCCACTTCCAGTCACTCTGTGTATTCAGAGAACAGCAGTGTTTTGGATGGATTACTACAACTGCCTCTTCAAAGTTCTTGTCTTCAGTCTGTTGGTCTCTGTTCTTTGTGGAGCAAGCAAGTCACTTCTAACACAAATCTGATCACATCATTCTCTTGTTTAAAACTCTCCATGGTTTCAAACCCTTGTCTGAGGTATTATTGGCATATAAGTGGAACCTAATCAACAAAACAAGCAAGCAAGCAAAATATAACCAGAGACATGGAAATAAAGAACAAACTGACAGTAACCAGAGGGGAAGGAGGAGGGGAATAACAGGGGAAAGAACGGGAAAGGTTGTCAACGGACATGTATAAAGGACCCATGGACAAAGCCAATCGGGGGTAGGATTGAGTGTGGGAGGCAGGAATGGGTGGGGTGGGAGAAAGTGGTGGCAGGAAAAAGCAGACAACTGTTCTTGAACAACAGTAAAAGAAAAGGATTTAAAAAATTACACTCTTCAGGGTTTCCCTTTGCTTTTAAATTGAAGTCCAGAATTGTTGCCATGGTCCGTGAGGTCCTGTAGCCTAGGTTCTGCCTATATATCTTGCCTTATTCATCTAACTTAATCTTCCTATCCCTATTTTTGTCAGCAATAGCATCATTTCCCAAGGATCCTGTTTGATTCTTCTTCTCTGTTACCCTTGCATAAATGTAATTTCTCCATCAGACCTTAAATTGCTACTTTAAAAACATATCTTCAAATTATCCCATTCTTTTTATGCCTACTGCATCCACCTTAATTCCTGCTTTCATCCAAGAGGGGCTGCTGGGCAGGGAGGAGGGCCATACCAGTGTGGAATTCTGCTACAGGAGCACCCCATGCTCATTCCTGTATTAATGGGAATAGTTTTCCTTGCTTTCTCCCACTCTTTAAGTCCAAGTTCAAGTTCTGCTTCTTCCTTGAACCCAAATCAGCCTAGTTCACACAATTCTAAATTCTTACTACGTATCTATGAGTATATATCAGCACTGTACTGTATATAACAACTAGGACACTGTTTTTTAGCTTATGATCCTTTAACCACTTGCAGTAGCATGAGAAATTTATGGGTTTAGTCCTCCAAGTATGTATTTTAATGAGATTCCTGAAGTTCTGGCCTAGAGGAAGAGTAGGCTGTTTGTCTTCTTCTTTCCTTCCTAGTTCTTTCCTCTTTCTTCTTCCTTCCTTTGCCATTCTGACAACTGACTCTTCTCAAGGAGAAAAAGGCCTCCAGTATTACTCAAGTTGTAAAGTGGAAAATCAGGGAGTGTGAAAGGCTCTTTTTCTAGGATCTCCCACCTTTTGGGCCTTAACTTAGGTCATTTCTTTCCATCTGAATTGTTCGTACTGTTTCTTATTCTCTCCAGGCTCTAGGTGTGTTAGCCTGGATCATGGCATTCACCCCTTGCAGAAGTATCTTGTACACACACTGGATGTGGGCATATGTGTACATAATATCTGAAGCAAAGCCAAGACTTTGAAACAGTTGGGATGTGAAGATGGAAAGAAAATGATTGAAAAATTGCTGAGTCAGTCCTGGATCTGTCCTACTTAGAAACTTCTTGTTATGTGAATTAATATATTTTCAGCATTACTTAAGCCATTTAAGTTGATCTTTCTAATACACACAGCCAAAGCATCTTTTCTGATAAGAAAAACAAAGAAGGAGGGCAATCTACTCAAGGCAGGGACAAGAAGCTACATAGGTTTAAAGGCAAGGGGAAATTAAACTCTCCTGAGAGCTGTTCTGGGAGGACTTTGCCCAGAAATACATAAATTCACATGAATGGAGACAGAAATAAGGAACTAAAGAAAATCTTTGTTATTTCCTAGACCAAATAAGTTAGTACAGGCAATTATAAATTGCTACTATGATTGTCAACCAGTGTAGCTTTCCTAAAAAAATTTTCATACTTCTAGCCCAGTAGTTTGAGTGTTCTAGAAATCTGACCTGTGTATTACATCATTTATTATTAAGGAATTTAAAAAATATGAAATGAGGGATATACTCTTGAAATTGGAAATAGCTTTGGAAGTATAAGGACAAGATTGCAGAGGTGGCTTCAGAAACAAGTGGCACAAAAGTAGGGATCTCTTAATATAAAGCTACTTGTATTTTACTTCTCATTTTGTCTTTCAGTTCTGAGCGTATTCTGTTTTCAGGGAGCTTGTTTAGAGATTCTGGTAGAGAAAATAGTTACCCCTCAAATCCCTGTGGAATAACTCTTTCTCTTTCAGCTGTCAGGGGCGTTCTCTTCACCTGAACAAGAGCTTTAAGATTGATGCAGGACGGAAGAGCCAAATCACCTCTGCTGAAACAAAAAAATGGCAGCTCTGTCATTGTCAGATCACCACTAGGGCCGTGAATGTAGGAGAGAAAAAACTTGATAATAGCATTGCTTACTTTTTTCTGGTTATAGGCTGAGGAAATAAAGATAACTTGCTCTTCTTCATTAGCCTAGAATGAAGGCCAAAAGTAGACCTGTGTAGTGGAGAAAGTGTATGGGTTGTATGTGGAAAATTTCCTTTCCCTCTGCCCCAGAACTTATTACATTTACTGTTCTCTACTTTCCACATTCAGTTGTGTGTTCAAGAACCAGGAAAAACCCTTGATTGATGACTCCTAGACTTTCTCCTCTGTTCTAAGCAAACATCAGCTTTTTGTTGGATATTTCCCCAATGCACTTCAGATATGTGAGTTGACCTAAACATGTCCCACCCAAACCCCACCCCAAGCCACCTCTCCATCCTGTAAATGGTTTCTTGGTAAAAGTTTTCTAAAAACAACACAAAGCAAAGCAAAACCCCCCAAACCTGGCTATCATTCTTTCTGCTTAGATGCTTCATTCAAGTGTTCACCAACAGTTGCCTATTTTACTCCTAATGTCTCTCTACTTTATTTTTTACTTTGCATTTTGTTTAGAGTGTATTTATCTATTGTTTATGATCCTTTGGTTCTTTAGTTGGAGTATAAAAATGGTATTATTTTCATTTTTAAGTATTAAAAAGTTTCACTTATAGTTGACACTCAATATTATATTAGATTCAGGTGTACTGTCTTGTTTTCTTATCCATTTAACCAACACATGTCTTTTGATTAGAACATTTAATATATTTACATTTAAAGTAATTGTTGATGGATATATTGTTGCCATTTTATTGTTCATACTTTTTGTTTCTTATTCTTAAAAATGTCCTTTTAACATTTTTTTTGGAATACTAGTTTGGTGGTGATGAATTCTACCTTTTTCTTGTCTGGGAAGCTTTTTATCTCTCCTTTGATTGTAACTGAGAGCTTTGCTGGTTAGAGAAATCTTGGTTGTATGTCCTGGTTTTGAATATTGTTTGTAATATCTTGTAGCCTGACATGTTTCTGTTGAAAAATCAGCTGACAGTCTAATGGGAAATCCCTTGGAGGTAACTACAGCTTTTCTCTTGCTGCTTTTAAGATTCTGTCTTTGTCTTTAATTTTTGGCATTTTAGGTGTAGGCCTCTTTGGGTTCATCATGTTTGGGTTTGTCTGTGCTTTCTAGACCTGTATGTCTATTTCTTTCACCAGGGTAGAGATTTTTTTAAATTTTTTTTCAAATAGATTTTCAATCCATTGTTCTCTCTTCTCCTTCTGGTCACTCTATGCATGAGCCAACCCCAAGTTTAA
>VMDR010021149.1:0-17045 GCA_007922815.1 Macrotus californicus | reverse complement strand
TCAAGCATCAACCTTCCCTCACAATCCTGCTATCCCAATTAAGTCATACTGTTTTTTATCTGTTTTCTTCCTCCTTGGATACATATATAAACATTTTTATTTTATTGGCCATTTTCCAGTTTATTTTCTGTTATGGAGTTGATAAAGGTTTCCCTGGACATAGCTTTTATGTTTTAGTTTCTTAGGGATAACTGGATATGGGAGGCAGAGTTCCGAAATGGCCCTCCAGGACGGCTGCCCTTATCTCTGGAGTCTGTGAATACGTCCCTCCCCCAATATAGCACAGTTTACTTAAAGTAGGAGGGTGTCCTGGGTGTCCCATGCAGGCCCAGTGTAGTCACATGAGCCCTAACAGCAAGGAGCGGTGGTAGAAGAGCAAGTCGGAGGTTCCAAGTGTGAGGAACGGCGACACACCATTGCGTTTGAAGGCGGAGGAAGGAGGGGTGGCATGAAAAGGAGTGCATTGACTTCTGGTGGCAGAGACCGGTCCCTGGTCCCTTTTTGACCTCTAGCAAGTTAACGGGGACCTCAGTCCAACACCTGCAAAGAACTGAATTTAAGGGGATTCTTCCTTTGAACCTTCAGATCAAAGCCTAGCCTGGCCAACAACCCCTTGATTTTGGCCTTGTCAGGCTATAAGCAGAGAATCTGGCCACATTGTGCCTAGACTCCTGACCCATGGAAACTGTGAGATAACAAATGTGCAGTATTTTAAGACTTTAGGTTTGTGATATATAGTTTGTTATATGGCAATAGAAACCTTACACACAGGATAACAGGCCTTAAACAGTTTTGCTTTCCATGGTTTTCTTGTATTAATGGGTCCAGTTGAAATTTTACCCCATTCTTCAAATTCTAATCAGCATGGAACTTTTGTTGTAGGCCACTTAGTAGTTGACAAGGGTGAGCTACGTTCATGTGGATCCCAGAGAGGAAAAGTGCTCACATGTCTGTGGAAGACCTCCGATGTTCTTGTTCACGTGGCTGCCGTGTCCTTTGCTCTATACTCCCAGGAAAAGATGCTCTGATTTCTGTTTTACTATTGAAACCACGTCCTAAAATATTGAGTGAAGTAATTTGTGTAAGGTCACCTTTGGGGGTGGTGGAGGAAGAATTTAACCCCACATATTTGTGACTTAAAAATCCTATCTTTTGAAATCGTTTCATGATAGCTAGAAAAAGTCAATAATGACCCTTTTCTGATTCTTCCTAAAACCTTTGTGGCATATCTATGTTCTTCTTTCAGAATCTTACCTCATTTTTCACACATGATGAGCTATATGATTCCCAAAGATTTAGTAATAGAATCTGCTACGTACATTAGGTTTCTTGGAAGGGTAGACTGAAAATTTTATCATAGAAGTAGGAAAAGAGGTTTCATGCTGTAGCCAGATCAATCTATTCCTTTAGTTAGAGATCTGAAATAACATTAAGTAGTTATGAAGTGAGTACTTAATTGCTATATAAAGGAAAGGTTTTTGTTGGAACTGTGCTCCTTTGTCCTTGGGTATGCACGAGTCCTTAAGTCATTTGTGAGGAACATGATGATAGAAAGTGTCCTTAACACCACATTGTAAATGGGCAAAGGGAAAAGAGCAGTGTCCTGGAAGTTAACAGTTGACTTAAAACCACACATAATAGACATTTTTAACATTGTTAAGTTCCTTGAGGGATTATGTATCATTCATTTGGTGTCTACGTTACACTTTTGCTATAAGATGGTTGAAATGACTTAGAACGGATTGAATTGTGGGGGGTTCATAAGAATTTTACTATTTGTTCCTAAGCATCTACTCCTGAGTTTTTGGTTTCACTGAGAGTCCCCTTTCCAGGTTGTTAAGGCAATGGTTTGTCTGATCCCTTTCTGTTGCTTATGAGATCAAAGAACATGTATCCTTCTGACCAAACTTGATGATCCTCAGACATACTTCCCGCTTGCCCTGGTAACCATAACAATCTGAAAGCTTCTCTTGCTCTTATGATGTCTGATATTTCAAAGTAAATTAATTGTAGTGAATAAAAATAAAACAAGTTAGAATGTGCTTTTTAAAACTATATTCGTATGATTCCTCGTAATTATGATAGACACCCTTGCCACCAGAATCTACCTCAGGCTCCTCGGCTTTGGCACCGTTGACATTCTGGATGGATAATTAATTCTGCTACAGGAACAGTCCTGTGCGGCATCCCTGGCCTCCTCCCACTGGGTTCTAGTGTGACAACCAAAAAAATACCTCCAGGCATTGCCTCATGTCCTCTAGAGGGCAAAATTGCCTGTGGTTCAGAAGCAGTGACCTAGTTTACCACTGCACCAAACAAGTAGCCAGCCTCTCATTGGTGATTATGTGATATGGTAACTTGGAATACTTCTGTTTTGTAAGGGATCTTCTGAGATAGGGCGTGTATGTCTCCCAGTGAGATGGTAAACCTTTGAGAACAGGGGTCCTTTCTTTTTATATCCATAGTGCCTGGTATGGTGCTGGGTACATCATAGAGTCTGAACATGTCTGGTTAATAGACTTGTGTATATTCTCCTAAAATGAGATTTCAGTTTAGTTTATGCAGTTTCACTAATCTGTTGTGTACACCAATTACAGCTTCACACAGATTTACATTAAAATTTCAGATTTCTTTTGCAAGTGTTCTAAAAGGATTTATTTTGACTTTATGGTTTAAGGTTTGGTATTTTTCTCTCAAATAATTTCAAGACACAAAGGTGACTTTTTCTGCATACCTTTCCAAATGTAAAGCTGCATTTTTAAAATTTGTATTTATTCTCTAAAATTTGTACTTTTAGAGAGAGGAAAGGGAGGGAGAAAGAGAGGGGGAGAAACATCACATCAATGTGTGAGAGAAACATTGATTGTCTGCCTCCCATATGCTTCCTGACCGGAACCCTGGCCTGCAACCCAGGCGTGTACCCTGACTGGGAATCGAACCATCAGCCTTTTCCTTGGTGGGATGACACTCAACCAATGAGCCACTCCAGTCACGGCTGAAGCTGCATTTTGAATCATGAAGGAATTTATTCTGAAGCATGTGTTCAAATTCCAGCTTCCGGTGAAATTCTATAGCTGACTAAATCTTTAAAGAATAAAAGAATATAGGAAGAATACATGCAAATAAACTTGGCACAGACAACTTGAAGGAACCTCTGAAATTATTTTAGCTCGTGAAACATCTTCTTGACCATCATGTTATTTCTTGTTTTTTTCTTAAAAGCTTTTAAAAACATTTTATGAAGACTGTTTTGTCTGTGTCTTTAACATACTAATAATTCTTTCATTATCATTTATTAGCTTCTTAAGGCTGTATTCTAATATATTAAAAATTGACTTTTTACTGTAACTGAAAAATGTGTTTTGCGGAAATGGTAGTATGAAGCAATGTAAAAAGATTCTCAGGTCTCTTTTTAACCCCAAGCAGCAGAAGCCAGGGTTATATTATATAGTGATATCCATGGGTTTATTTTCTGTGTAGTATGAGTTTCTAGGCCCAGTATGTTAAATTTCAAGATCTATAAAAAGGGATCAAGATACTTAATTTTGAAAGACATTTCATAAAAGTTTTTATGATTGTTTTTACGTTTTAAATTATTAAACATTTATCAAATTTCAGTCTATAGTGCTTTTCATCTCTCGTGGATTTTTATGAGATATGAGTAAACTTCTCCAAAGCTTTGCAAATGCTGAATTTCTTTTCTCTTTAAAGGTGCTTTCTCGTGGAGAGGTTATTCATGTGAAGATCCTTGGAATTTTGGGTCTTATTGATCAGGGGGAAACAGATTGGAAATTAATTGTTATCAGTGTGAATGATCCTGAAGCCTCAAAGTTTCATGGTAAGTCTGTAACTGCCCAGAAACAGAAATAAATCAATGTTCATTGGAATTCTTAGAATTTAAAAAGAGGTCATGTAAAACACACTGTATATATTTGGGAGTTAAGTTTATATGTTTTGTTTTTTATTCTCTCTGGGGAATTTAAAGGGCACTCCGCTATGACTGTGTCTGAGCCGTGTCTCATTGCTGGGAGGAACAAGAGAGAAAAAAGGATGTAGACAGACGAATGATACTTCAAACTAAAAGTACATTCTGTGGGTTCCTTTCCCCCTCTCCTTCCCTCCCTTCCTTCTCTCTTAAAACTCTCTTTCATTCATTTGAATAACAGGGGAAAACATAAGGAAGGACCACTTACCAAGGACATAAGTTGTTTCTACACCTAGTTTTTGTTCTGTCCTGTACAAATGAAGGGAAAGATAACTGCCCTCTGACAAAATTTTGAAATGTCAGTTCCAGAAATTGCTTGGTGTGATGCAGAACTGACTTTCTTTGGACAGACAGACTTCCGTTTAAGTTCCCACTGTGCTGCTGTCTGTCTTCCTGAGTGACTTGGATAGATCGTTTAACCTGGCGGAGTTTCAGTTTGCTCATCTGCAAATGGAGATAATTATACCTATTTGTGAGGTTTAACAGAGTGAGAGATGATTTACTTGAAGTGCCTGGCTGTCATGCACAAGTGCTGACTGTGTGGCCCTATCACTGTTCTTCCACCACTCTGTTACCCTTATTTTTCTAGCCTTCTTCCTTTCAGTTTCATCCTTGTCCAAGGTCATGGTTTCTTCTAGACTTCAGCTGTTATCACAACTGGAACCTGTACCATTACTGAATTGACTGAAACTCATTAACACTTATGTGTTAATCTTTCTTAATTTATGTGCATTTGCACTTGGAATAGCAAAGAGGGATTTTATGTTATTCTTGCATGTACTTGAGAAAGGGAGGGGTCCGATAGGGTGATTACATACAACCTCAGGGTCAAAACTAAAACATGAAGCTCCAATTAAAATGGGAGACTTCAGTGTGTAAACCATATATATCTTGCCTGTCTCATTATTTTACCCTGGGTTTCTTTATTATCATATTTCTTATACATGCCTACCTAAAAAGAGTAAATGAATGTCTAGCTAAAAAATTATAATACCTTAACTGCTCCTCAAATGAGCACTGATGGTAAAATGGTGCGGCTTTCCCCTAAAACGCCTCACGTGTGAAGTGGCACACCGAAGTCCCGGCCGTCTACTAAAGGTGCCCCCTTTGCCTGGGTCTCTGAGAGCCCGGGTAAAACTAGTGCAGGTGGGATGAACTAGTCATTAGCTTAGAGCAGTTGGAGATGTGATCTAACATTTTAAACTCCCCTGGCATATGTCAAAGTACTGGCGCCTGTTCTAGTACATATTATTATTCCTTTTTAAATTGAATTTGTTGGGGTGATATTCATTAATAATATTATATAGGTTGCAGTTGTACCGTTCTATGCTATATCGTCTCTAATTGCATTGTGTTCTCGCCATCCAAAGTCAGGTCTTCTTCTCTCACCATATGTTTGACTCCCCTTACCCTCTGGGCTCAAGGAGTTTAAATAACTTGTCCAAGTTGTACATCTAGTAAATAGTAGAACCCAGTTCAATAGTAGAATTGAACTCATTTCTGTCTGCTTATAAAGTCCATTGTCCATTTACCATGCTACACAGAGCAATTCATACTTGATTGTGGTCACTTGTAGTATCTGTAACTAGTGACATTGAAACCAGATTACAAAGCCAAGTGCTTTACTCCCTAAATGTCTGAAGGCTTAGAATGGAAAATGTTAGCTCTCTTTCACTTTACTTCTGTTTGTACCCAGATGGAGATGACTTTGTACTCAGTTATCTTCTAAATTCGTCCTGTGTGTGCCTGTCGAAAAGCATGCCGAAACACTGAAACCTGACATGGCAGAAATACTGAGGCTTATTTAGGTTGAGGTGAAAACTGGAATAGTGAAACAGTTTTTTTGAAAGGAAAAGATTTTTTTTCATTCTACTAAAAGGTAACAAACATCTTCATCATGAAAAATGCAATTCTTCATAAGTTTTTAAAATCCTAAAATTAGAAGACAAGTATTATTGGCATGTTTTGCTCTAGAAGGGTATGCTGACATTATATTTGGTGTGTATTTCCACAATGTGTAACATATGGGACAAGGAGGAAATTATTTCCTTTAAGTACATGTACGTGTTATTTGCACTGCGTAATACCTTACGTACTGTTATGTATCTAAATATCATAAAGTAAATTGTGTAGTTTTGAGCTCTAAATGTTTTCTTTTACTCCTCATTTTTTACCTTCAAATTAGCATCATACATTCCATGTATCTTTACTGGATTTCCTTCTGTTGTCTTATTTTAGTGACCCAAGGAAGATAGAGATGTAGGCATGAAGGGAAAGGCTGAGGAAATTGCAGTATCAATTTTATTTTTTAAATCAGAAATCATCAATACTAGCTGATCCTGTGTAGCAGCTTTTATTTTGAATTTAAACACGTTGTGATTTGTATTTGTCATCTCTCAAACGTCATACAGCTGCTGCCTTAACTATTTCCGACGGCGGCGTTTCTGCTGACCTGCCTGCTGAAGGAAGTATGAATGGGCAGAAACTGTTTCTAACCTTACTCCTTTTTCCACTCCTTAGCCTGCTGTGTTGTCTGTGTTTTCATTAGCAACTGCCAGAGAGGGGACTGGGGAAGACGGGAACTGAGTGATGCTCAGTAATTACAGGGGCTGAAAGCTTCCTAAATTGCGAAGGAATTTTTAAAAGCTTCTTTAAGAAAAAAGTCATGATTCGATTACAATATTTGATAGCTTTTTATATCATAATAATTAATCTTCTAAAGGTACCTGTCTTATAATTCAGGAGGAGGTCAAGTATTGTAGGCACATGGCTTATTTTCTATGGTGTTACAGGTTTCAAATGGAACCTTGGTGATGAGACCTCAGAACTAAAGGAACCAGTTTTGTGATTATGCCTCTTACAACAACTTACGATTTTATTACAAAAGAAAACCGTGTACTTGGATCCATATGATTAAATAAATATTAGCTAGTGGATAGTAAAAGTTTGGTGCTATTCTCTACTATATCTTTTTGAAAATTAATCAACTATATTTAATACTAAGTTAAGCAACTTTGAAAAATTGTCTTCTGTGTGCTGCCCACATGTACTTTGTAAAAATCACAAACACGGGATTTTGGATGGCATTTTTTAAAAATCATAAGCATAATCGTAGTACTTGGAAATAGAAACTCAGAAGTATAAAAAATGTGTATAAAATGAAAACTAAAGTTCTCCTTCCCACTTCTCACCCTCAGAGTTCTCATAGCTTCTCCGTGCATTTTTAGTTCTCTCGAGTGGTCGCTTCTCTTCTGACAACCACGTGCTCACACCTCTGTTTCTTAATCCGTGTCTTTTCCCTCTTGACTCAAGTTGCTATTTTGAAAGGCTAGGAAATCAACTTTTTATACCTTTCTCAATTGTGCGACCATATTTCTTCTTCTGTTATCTTACTAATTCTAAGTATTACACTTAGAACCATACTTATTGCTTCATTAATTTTGAACGATAATGGGTGGCTGCCTGGGATGGAACAAGGCATTTTCCTGTCCTTCTCTCTCCCTTTGCCCCTTGCCACCCAGCCTCACTCAGCTGCACGTTAGTTCCGCAGTGTCAGACTGTGTAATGTTAAGTTCTGTTTCTTACCTCTAACTGTTTTTCATGTTTTGACTCAACCTGAAACTTGGAAACTAATGAATAGCATTTATAGTACTTATGTGAATGTATGCACGTAGCTTCTCATACCATTTATAGAAGGATCTGTGTCTGACAGGCTGTTCTCTTGAGCCCTCTGTGCAGCTGCCATTACGGGTTTCTTTGCATTGCCCCGCCCCGCCCAGCTTATTAGTTCTCCTGTTGCTTAGATTCTTCTTAGATTCTTTCATGTCCTCTTCTTTGTTGTTCATTTTTATTGTTAGCTGGTACATTTTCCAAACATTTTTACAGGAAATGCACAGGAGACTGATTGTCTGCATCGATCAATACATACTAGAATGTCCTGGGTGTGTGTGTTTGCTATATTAACCCAGATACATTTCAGGTCTGACCCTGCTAAGAAGTTTTAGGGTTGTTTTATTTGTCATGAAATAACTTCTTTGATCCTAATGAGCATATGTGCAAACTTTGGGAAACTGTAATATCCTGTTATGATAGTTACAGTTTTTAACTGACATGACTGAACTAATATTAGCAATTGCATTAGAGGATGTGTTTTAATTAGAAGAAATTGTTTGCTGGCTATATTTCTGTAATTTCTACATTATTTATTTAAATCTTCAGGTTTTACCTTCTGAAATTGGAGTAGCCAATGTGAAAATCTAAAACAAGTCTAAATAACATCTGAAAACAAACTGCTTGTACTCCCTGATAGAAAATCGGTTGCATTGCCTGGCTTATTAACACTCAGAGAGCACTAAGACCACTTCATGCACTGTGATTAGGTTCTAGGCTCTAATGTTCTTAATGGTGCCATAATGGCCCGAACCAGTTAGTGAGACTCCCAGGACACCTGAATTGTTACTAGAGAATGCTTAGGCCATTAGGAATAATAGCACATAGTTATGAAATAACCAAGTTCAGAGCTTTTTGAGAAGATGGAAATGCTGGGGTTGTGTAATTTCTCTCTTGGTTAAATTAACCACCTTCTATAATATAGAGCTTCAGATATTCAGCAAACATGTTTGAGCCTCTTCAGAACTGCAGACAGACCTCATGTCTAGGGAAGCAGTGTCAGGAGAAGGTAATTTTGGCCTAGAAGCTACTTCAACTTGCAGAGCAATGAAGATGTCTTCTGTTTTGTAACTAAATAAATGAAAGCTGTTGCCTGTTGTCCTGTAATAACTATTGCTGTTGAAGTGGTTTTACAGTTTAAAAAATGAAAAATTAAAAAACAAAACCTGCAATCAGAAACAGTTATATTGATGTAGATACATTCTGAGATGAATAAAATGCATTAATAATAAGGAAATTATTGTACATGAGGTAGTTGGGACTTTTTCAAAGGCCAGCATTGCATTTGCTCTAAAATTATCAGACTTTGTATGTATTTTATATACAGTAGCTCACCCTGTCTGTGCGGGTTACTCCAAGACCCCCAGTGGATGCTGAATACCACAGATAGTATTGTATTCTATGTACACTGTTTTTTTTCCTGTACAAATATACCTATGATAAACTTTAATTTACAAATTAGACTCAATAAGGTTAACAACAGTAAGAACAGAACCATTATAACAATATACGGTGATAAAAATTCCGGGAACGTGGTCACTTATTTCAGGGGATGCTTGCTGAAGTCTTTATAGAGACTCAGTACTTTCTGGCTCAACACATTGCCATCAGTTCGAACACGTTTTCTGTTCATGTTTTCCACGCACACATTTAGTGCCTTTTCCGTCTCTACCAAGTTCTTACCAAACACTGTGACTGTAACTTTTGCAGTTTGAGGTATAGTAGCAAAAGTGGCACTTTTATTTTCCTTCTTCATAATTTCGTAGGTGAAAGGTCCATTATTACTGTAGATGTTTCAATAGCAGCATACATTTTCTTTCTTTCTTATTAAGTCGAGAATGTTTACCTTTTCCCTCAAAGAAAGCACTTTACAGCTTCTCCTGGCCTATCTGAATTGCCAGCATCACTACACATGTGCTTTGGAACCATTATTAAGTGCCCTAAGGGCAACTGGAGCACAAGCACTGCAGTGCCACAGCCGTTGGCCTGATAACTGAGTCGGCGACTGAGGGACTAACAGGCAGGGAACATGAGCAGCGTCGATGCGCTGGACCCACGTATGGTTCATATCCAGGTGGGGTAGCATGAGATGGCATGAGATTCTATCACACAACTCAGAATGGTGTGCGATTTAAAACTTATGAATCGTTTATTTCTGAGATTTTCCATTTAACATTTTTGGAACATGGTAGATTGTGGGTAACTGAAACCCCAGAAAGTGAAACCGTGTGTAAGAGGGCCTATGGACACATTGTTTTTCAAGGCAGGAATATACATGTGGAAACAGTCTCTTTGGCTTAAATTTTCATTTGCTAAATTAATTTTTGTGTCCCTGCAATTACTATTTTTAAAAGATAATCAAGTTAACAGGCGTTTGATGATTCCCTTACTTCCTAAAACACAATTTAATACTGTCATTTAAAGAAAAAATAAGGAATAGCCTAGTAATCCTAAGGAAACATACTCATGTATGTGTTAACTTTGGAACCGGAAAGAATGGAGTTGAGTTTGCTTTCCCGTGCATGCACTCTCGGGCACAGAAAGGGGCCGACGTGTCACCGTGGCCATTCTAAAAGCTCTACCGCTGCTGGGAGAAGCCACCGGCCGAGGAACTCTGCTGAATGCCCCTTTTGGAGTAGCGTTTAATGGGCACACAAGCTCCAGCAAGATGTCATCACGCTACTCAGAACAATGCCCAATTTAAAACTTAGGAATTGTTTATTTTCCTTTTTCTTTCAGATTGAGAAACTGAGGAACTGGGCGGATGGGACAGGGAAGGGTTGGCTACTAACTTGTGTAGAGTCCTGCAGAAAGCCCTGGAATCCAGCTGGGGTGGTGGGGTAGATTTGTGGCCTGGGACAGTGTTGCTTTCTGGGAGTGCTGGCCATTGGCTCTTAAATAATTTTCGCATCAGTGGGATAATTATGGTTTTAGGTCCGAGTAAAAAGAAGACTCGTTTGATGTCTATTCTTTTGATTTCATTAATAGTTGTACTTCAGTAGGCGTGGGTGTATAGGGATGGGGTGTGGAAGGAGGCGGGTGGGAACAGGGACAGATTGCGGAAAATGTACTATAATTAAGAACAGAATTAAATTTCTGGGAATCTTTTGCCTCTCTTCTAAACCTTGACATCTTTCAATGTTTTTTAGGTTTCAGTCCTGTTTCTGTGATGTGGTAAAGAGCAGGGGGAGACCTAGATTCTAAAATCCTCTCCTGTGTTTGTTAGTTATCGGGCCTTGGAAAAGTCATATGACCTCTCAAAGCTTTAGTTTCTTCTCTAAAGTTGATTCTCTAATCAGTAAGTGTTCCCGAGGGTTTTTCCCATCTCTGAATTTTGGTTCTAGGAAATATTTTTAACCCATTATTTGTAGCCTGTCTTCTTCTGAAGTAGAAGGACCTACGTTATTTTCAAAGTTAATGATGAAGGCAAAAGTTTAAATTAAAGAATCATGCAACAGACTTCTTGGGACATTGGCACCTTTTGAAGTTCCTCGGCGTAGCTGTTCCGTGATACAGCCGGAACTTCAGTGGGGCTCTCTCCTACCCAGAGCCTGAGTTTTAGCCACTCTGTCATGTGCTTCATGTTAAAATTGGGTCAGAAAAATATTTGAATTTCTATTCACAAAACATCTGGATGGTTTTCATTTTATTGGTCATGTCAAATTTCTCATGAAATAGTAATGAACATGTATGTATATTTTGGGGGAAAAAATTACTCTTATCTGAGAGGTTTTTCTGATACAATACAAATAGGCCTTAACATAGAATTATGTTATTTGTTTTTTTTGAAGTATGTTAATTTCCATTACTTTTCATGATGTTAAGACATATTTCCAATGCAGGTGTTGGAAAGAGTAGAATTTGGGGAAGGAAAGGGAGAAGGAAAGGCGCCTGGAATGGTGGGTGCTGTCCATCGGCCTGTGTGCGCTCGAACACAGATGTGCTGAGCAGGGTGGGAAACAGGAAAGTCTTTGAAAGATCCTGAGTAAGCACGAACTATTGAAACAAATCTCTGAGTTGGAACCTCTTGTTGTGATGGAGAAAACACAGTGTGCCCTGGAAAGGAACTGATGTTTCTTGTGAGTGTTTATAAAATGTCATTAAAAACACATGTGCTTGCCTCCCACTATTTTGTGGTGAGGCCAGCATGCCCTGACCAGGCCTGTGAGAGCAGCAGCCGTGTGTGGGAACGAGGGTGCTTTGCGCCTGCGTGACTTAGGTCACTTCCTCTGGTAAAATCCATAGAATCGGTAACTTTATATATGTATGTATTTGCACTCTTTGGACAAAATTTCAAGCATGAAGCCATTCCCAGTGTCTTTTCTTTTAAATAGTAATGGGCAAAGAGATACAACACTACATTTATGTTACTGGTTTTTATCTAAACATACAAACGAAAAGTCAGCTCATTATATGTTTTCCTTCATGTTATGGGTTGGTGGAAATTATTCAGATAAAAACGAAGTTTTAATTTTGTTCAGAACTTTTTCATGGAAGCACAGGTGGTTCTCAATTTGGGGGTGTGGGTGGGAAGTGGAGGTGAGGATGTGTATAGTTCGATGAAACTCCAACTTGAGAACCATTCTATGACTCTGTCTTTCTTCACTGGTTGGATTTTTAATTTTGGATCTAGAATAATTGAGAACAATACTGATATACACTCAGTTATGAGATGCAGTCACCTAATCAAATTTGATGGTGTCTCCCCCACACACCTGCTTGTCTCAAACTGCATTTATTCTATTCCCTTTAATACATAGAGAAAATACCTCACAGAGCCCCAGTTCCCTAATTTACCTAAAAGAAATAAATAATACCTAATTTACAGGGTTTAAAGCTTCAGTGGCAAACAGTTACTGAGCATTTAAAGACCTTTTGCCAATCTGATAATGAAAAATGATATTTTGTTTTAATTTTGTGTTTTTCTGCTTAATGCTGGGATGGAGTATCTTTTTCATGTATCTGTTGGCTATTTGTATTTTCCATTCTGTGAACGGCCTAGACACATCGTTCCCATTTTTCTATTGAGTTTACACATTCTTTCGATATGTGGTAATAACTGGGGTATTAACCTAAATTCCAAATATTTTCTCCTCATTTGCAGAAAAACTGTTGCCTTTTGGTTTACAGATATTTTTTATTTTTTTAGATTTTATGTGTTTATTTAGGGAGAGGTGAAGGGAGGGAGAGAAGCATCCGTGTGCCAGAGAAACATTGATTGGCTGCCCCTTGTGCGCCCCCAACTGGGGACCTGGCCCACACACCCACGAGTGCCCTGACTGGGAGCTGGAATGGCCAGCTTTTGCTGTGCAGAACCCTCTGAGCCATGCCAGGCAAGGCAAGGTGTTTTTATTTTTGATGTATTCTATGTTATCAGTCATTTCTATACATGACTTCAGCGTTTTGATTTTTTTTTAGCATTCCTTATGCTATTTAATAGAACTATTAAAACATTCTTTCCTCATAGCCAAAGATTATGTAGTCTGTGTATGTAGTAGCATTTTGATTCTTATTTAAGGATCTTTTACCCCCTAGTCAGGATGATGTTTTTCTTTATTTCCTTTTTATTTTTTCATATTTTATTTGTTTAATAATTGAGTCTTTAATCCATATGGAGTTTATTTTATTTTCTTCATATATACAGTTTTCCCATTACCACTCAGTGGGAAAGTCTATTCTTTTCCCACTGTTTTGAAATGTCTCCTTTATCATGCACTGCGCCCTCTCTCATGTGAACAGCGGTGTCTGGGCTCTGTTGGCTGCCCGTGCCCTGCTCCCGTGCCCTGCTCCCGTGCCAGTGTGGCATCCTTTCACTGCTGCAACCTCATAGTGAGACACAAAAGACAGACTTCCCCTTCTGTTCTTCTGCTCAGAGTTGTTTTATTTTCTTTATGCCTGTGTTCTTCTGTGCAAAGTGTTTAATCTAGTTGTCAAAGATTTCTGGTCTTTATTAAATATTCATATCAGTGAATATGATATTTATATATTTCTACGTCTATTCACACTTCCTTGTATTTTTTAGTAAAGTGATTATTGATTTAGTAATGAAGGTCTTATTACATTTTATGTTAGATTTCTTTCTAGGTATTTAATGTGAATTTTTCCACTACAAAACCTTTGTACAGTTCCTGGCATGTTATAGGCATTGAATATATTTTTAAATTGATGAATAAATGAATGTATGCATATATGTATTATTGATAAGCAAAAAATGAATGTTGTGAGCAAAGTGTGAAAGTGTCTTCAAAATAGGTGCATTTTCACTTACTTTAAAGGGAGAAACTTACGTACTTTCAGTTGTAGCATTTTTAACAGTCACAGTTGCATTTCATTAGTCAGCTGTGAATGCCAAAGACACTCACTCTTTGGTATATGACTTCTTTCTCGTGCATAAGGGCTCAGAGGTTCCTGCATATGGTTGTGTGTGGTTCGTGTAGAAGTTTTAATTTTATTGCGGAGTAGAGTTCCACTGTATAGACATGCCACAGTGTATTAATCCAGTTATTGATGGAAATTTGGATTTTCAACTTGAGGCTAATGTGAATAGAGCTGCTATGAATATTGAAATACAAGTCTGTGTATGAACATGTTTTCATTTCTCTTGGGGCAATATCTAGGAAATGGGTTACTGGGTCAGGT
The DNA here is from genome assembly GCA_007922815.1 of Macrotus californicus. Taxonomy (NCBI): domain Eukaryota; kingdom Metazoa; phylum Chordata; class Mammalia; order Chiroptera; family Phyllostomidae; genus Macrotus; species Macrotus californicus. The sequence continues at coordinate 2,752 of VMDR010021149.1, read as the reverse complement.
GGTAATTATATGTTTAACATCATAAGAAACTGTCAAACTATTTATCAAAGTGGCTGTACCATACATTTTATTACTTCCCAAAGATCCATAGTTTCCATCTGATGTCATTTCTCTTGCACTTGAAGACTTGAGCATTTTTTGTAGTGCAGTTCTGCCGGTGATGAACTTTCTCCATTTTGATTGGTCTGAAATTGTTCTTTCTTGCCTTTGTTTTGGAAGTGTAGTTTTACCAGATACAGAATTATGACTTACAGGGAAATTTGTAAAGACGTTCCATTTACTTTTGGCCTACATTGTTTCTGATGACAAGTTGAAGGCCAATGTATTATTACCCAATATATAATATGTTGTTTTGCTCAGACTGTTTTTAAAGATTTTCTGTTTATCTTTGGGTTTTAGCAGTTTTTTTGTGTGATTTGCTACACTGTCCTTTCCTTTATATTTATCCTGCTTGGCATATACTGAACTTTTGTGGATCTGTAAGTTCATGTTTTTACAACATAAATTGTTTGCCATTATTTTCTTACATTTTTTCCACCTTCTCCTCTTGCCTTCATTCTGATAAATCATAATACAAATATTTTAGACTTCTTGTTATTGTCTTACAGGTCACTGAACTCTATGTTTTCAGTCTTCCCTTCTGTTCTTGAGACTGGATCATTTCTGTTGATCTGCCTTCTACTTCCCTGATTTTTTTTCTGCCATATCCAAGTTCTAATTTTTTATTTCAGATATTCTCTCATTTGGTTCTTTTTTTAAAAAAGATTTTATTTATTTATTTTAGAGAGGGGAAGGGAGGGAGAAAGAGGGGAAGAGAAACATCAACGTGTGGTTGTCTCTCACGACCACCCCCACTAGTGGGGGCCTGGCCCGCAACCCAGGCATGTGCCCTGATTGGGAATTGAACTGGTGACCCTTTGGTTTGCAGGCCAGCACTCAGTCCACTGAGCCATACCAGCCAGGGCTCGTTTGGTTCTTTTTGATAGTATTTTAGTTTCTATTCCTTGACTGAGATTTCTGTGTTAGTGCACTGTACTGTATTTTCCTGAAAGTCCTTGAACATATTCTTAACTACTTTAAAATTCTTGTTAGCACGGGTCATCTCAGGATTGATTTCTGTTGGCTGCTTTTACTCTTGATTAGGAGTCTCAGAAATATTCCAATATGTACAGTAAATCACGTCACCATTCTGCTTTTAACCTGACAGATGTTACAGTTCTATGTTGAGTCTGCAGGGTGCTTATCTTTTTGGGTATTTTTGGCTTTCTCTTTTTTTGTATAACTTACCTGTCTCCTTGTGGGTTAATCGGAGGGAGTTTGTTGAAACACGAATTCAGTGCCTCACCTTTGTCTAAAGTTTCTGTTTTCTGTAAAGCAAAATGGTTTGGAAATTTGAGCATTGTTTTTCATTGCTGGTAATTTGGTTTGAATGCAAGTTTTATTTCAGAAATAAAAGTAATTTTATGTATATACTTCCTCTCTACTCCAAATGTTTAAAATGTTTTATAATTCAACATGATTAAATCAAAATAAAATTTAAAATCCCCCCAAATAAATAAATAAGTTTAACTTAAACACCTTAGAAATGAAAAAAAAGTCTTTGTAAGAACTAAATTGTAATAATATTAGAAATTAAGGTAAATACATCTGTCATGAAATAAGAAACTAATTGCAAATTCATTTGAAGCTTGATCTTTACCATAAGAAAAAATATATAGAAAAAGGAATGAGTAAGTGTACATATGTATGTGTGTGTGTGTGCAGATGCCTTTTACGTGTTATTTTTAGTGCTTCTTTACATTGTTTACATCTGTGTCTATGTACTTTGATTTTTTCAGTAGTCATACACATTAAAAATGAAATAACTGTCAATATTACTAAAAATATCTTAATAGTTACTTAATCATTAATTCACTTGTTGATTTATTTTTGAGAGATACAGCTTGCCTCTGAGTATAACTTTGGCTGCATCCCATGGATTGGAGGGCAGATAATTAGTATTTGTTAAGAATTATCCCTTACTTATTATTAGATGATATTCACACTAACCTTCATTTTCTTCATTTTGTATTTTAAGAATCAGACAAAGTAACTTAGTTTTCCAAGATGACTCTGTAGTATATGAATGCCAGAACTGGAATTTGAACCTAGCATTGCTGTCTAATTCCAAACAGGATGTTTTTCCTAGTTTACCTTCTTTCTTTATAAACTTTCTGCGTGTCCTTATTGTCATCATTTCCGGAATATTCTTAGAGTTTTATTTTCTTTTGGACCACAAAGTTATTTATTAAGCAAGAGTATATTTTTCTTTTTTTATTTGTTTTAAAATTTTAAGTTCTTTATGTAGTTGCGGGAACTCGGTGTGGTGGTTTTTTGGTGGATAAGAGAGTTATGTAAAATTTTCATTGTTGATTTTTAGGTTTACTATATTATGCTAACCAAATATGTTGTCATAATGTTCTCATGCTTCTAATTTTTTAGTGTTTTCTTTGTTTTTAGTACATAATCATTTTTAAAGTTCATTGGTGCTTTAATATATCTTTAGATTTAAAAGATCTCATGCTTTAGATATTTCTCTCAGATTGTTCATAGGCTGTATGTGTAAAATGAAATTTATCAACTCGATTTTCACCTTATTTACATAATTACTATTTGCTTATCTGACTTAAGGAGAGTATTGTCTTAAAGTACGTTTAATTCTGAAATCTGGGTGAAATTGAAGTTTTGGCAAACACATATGACTAGAGATCCC
>VMDR010021148.1:0-17053 GCA_007922815.1 Macrotus californicus | reverse complement strand
CATAATCAAAATATATAAAATAATAATAATTTAGTAAAGAATGACTTCATTTAAAAAATATCTAACAAATATGCCAATATTGATCAGAGCCATGGCATGACAAAGACAACTTGAAACCAGAGGAAGAGGCTGGGATGGGAGACTCTGTTGGACAGCCCAGGAGCTGACATTTGTAACTTTTATTAAGTTTCATGTCCATTAAGAAGCTTTAAGAAATAAGAACCCATTCTCCTGCTCCTCCAAAAAAACCCCTACAATATATTATGCATAGACAAGTCAGTAGTTCAAAGCTCACAGTATTCTCCCACAAAGAACATTCCCAAATACCATTCCCAATGTGAGGGACAGTTCGGCTCAGAGTGGCCTACCACAGAATTCTTAGCCTGGGGCTACTCTAGCAAAGGCCTTTGCTTGAGCCCTCCTGGCCTGTGGGCAGTGTCTGTTGATGCAAATCTTCAAAGACTTCATTCTGGTAAGAATATTCCACAAATCCTTTTCTACTCCACCCTACTTTTAAAAAAATTTCTTATTGTTTATGCTATTACAGTTGTCCCAATCTTTTCCCCTTTTGCCCCCCTCCACCCAGACCACCCCTCATGCCCTCAGTCAATCCCCTCTCCACTGTGCACGTTCATGAGTCATTCGTACGTGTTCTTTGATTAGTCCCTTCCCCTTCCTTCCATCCTTTCCCCTCCCTCTTCCTCTCCTACAGCTCTGTCTGCTCCATGTTTCCATGCCTCTGGTTCTATTTTTCTCATTAGTTTATTTTGTTCATTAGGTTCCAGTTATAAGTGAGGTCATATGGTATTTCCTTTGCTGATTGGCTTATTTCACTTGGCATACTATTCTCCAGTTCCAACCATGCTATCCCAAAGGTAGGACTTCCTTCTTTCTTTCTGCTGTGTAGTATTCCACTGTATAAATGGACCATATTTTTATAATCCACTCACTACTGATGGGCACTTGGGCTGTTTCCAACACTTGGCTATTGTAAATAGCGCTGCTATGAACATAGATATGGGTGCATTAATTCTTTTGAACTGGCACTTCAGGATTCCTAAGAGTATATTCCCAGCAGTGCAATCACTGGGTCATATCCACTCTACTTTCTCAATCAGCACCTCACTAACCAGTTGTAACTGCACTCTCTAATTGCAGTTCTGTATCTCTAATAACCTGGCCAAACCTAAAACACGCAGAGAAGGGTTCTGTATCTACACACAGTAATACCTATCTCTTCCTTCCAAATCCTACACGGAATTTGATCAAGTGCCTCAGGAATTCCTAGAATAGAGAGTGGGAATGTGTCCTTCATAAAATTAGAACCTGGCTAAGGCACTACCTCTTCTGGCCAAGAATAACAAAGACTGGGTTTACCCTCCTGCCTTAAACAACTAAGAAACTTCAGAAATTATATGAAATCATAACCTTTCTAGACACTGAAAAATAATCAGCACAGGACTCTGATTTCCCTGAGGGAAGGAAAACAAGGCCAAGGCAGGTCCTGGACTGTTCCAGTTTACTGCCTAGAAGCAGTTCCCAGGGCACAAGATAGGGAGAAAAATTTCTAAGAGTTCAGGGAGGCCGGGATGGCTAGAGTTTGGGATGGAAACAGTGCATGTTTCCACAAGCCACAGTGCCGCCACGATCCAGAAGTGGCATTCTCAGAAGGGTGCTGTGCTAGTGGGGATCAATCAGCACTAGACTAAAAGCCTGCTCTGGAACCGGCACAATAAAGCATAAAGGCGGGTCTTGAAAGGAGCAAACTGATTCCAAGTAACTTAACTGCGCACCAGAACAAACTCCAACACTATGTAAAAGAACACAGTGAAATCTAACACTCAACAGGGCTAAGAGGCACTGTTGTGTCCGATATCTAGTAAAGATGACCAGGCATGCAACAAGGCAGAAAAATATTACCAATAACCAGGAGACAAATGCAATCTACAGAAACAGACGCAGACCCTATAGTATAATGGTTAGCATTGTGGACACTGAAACAGACACAGAAATCACAAAGTTGCTGAAATGATCCAACAAAGGCATTTCCACAGCTATTAAAAATACACTGCATATATTTAAGAAGGTAGAAGAAAACATAAGCGTGACAAAAGAGAAACTGAAGATATAAAGAAGATCCAAATGGAACCTCTAGAAATGAAAAATATTATTAACTGAACTGCTACACATATTAATAGCAGTTTAGACAAAGATGTTAAAATAGCAGAGACAAAGACAAGAATAGATAAAATGTTCTTCCAGAAGTGGAGAGAAATTCTTCCTTGTAAGAAAACATAATTCTCTCTGAATTGCCACTAAAGTTTGAGAATAATGGATGTGATGTTAGGATTAGCAGTAAGGAAGGGATACAATAATCACTGATTGTTTTTTCTAGATTTGATCTTTGCAGGACTATAAATTGAGAACTTGATCGAACACTAGATCCAAGACAGGACCACCCCACAGAAATATAATGCAGTCACATATCTGAGTTTAAGTTTCCTAGTAGCCATATGAAAAAATAGCAAGAAACAGGTAAAATTAATTTCAATATTATAGCTTAGCCTATACCAAAATATTAAAATTTCACTTTCATTAATATTTAAATTTTTAATACATTTCTGTACTGGATCTTTAAAATCCAATGTTTATTTTACACTTAGAACACATCTCATCCTGACTGGCCACAGTTCAGATGCTCGATTACCACATGGAGCTAGTAGTGGCTAACACACTGGACAGCGTGGGCCTAAGCCATTCTATCAGTTAGGGTAATGCTAGCCATTCCAACAAACCCAAACATTTCAGTGGCTTAACACAACCCAAGACTTATTTTTAATTCAGGTTACAGTCCAAGGAGGTTGACAGGGGAAAGAACTCTGCTTCATCCACAAACTTGAGTTTCTTCCAGCCTGTGGCTCCACCGTGTCCTTTCTGGAGACTTTCACTGGGTTTCCTTCATCCAGCCGCATGGTGAACCCACAGAGAGGGCACGCCGCTGAAGCGCAGCCGCTACCGACTCCTAGTCTCCTCGTGGCAGATCGCAGTTATACGAGAGCCAAGCCAAACCACAGACACATCTAAGACTTCTGTCCGCTCATATGACATTACCAAAGCATGGGAGGGAAAGAAGTGGAATGAAATGTGCTGAACAAAGAACTATCACATCTTGGGGGTGGTCCAGGATGAAAAGTCTTTGGAAAAGAGAAAAATTACAGCTAAGCATGATGTGCGGGTCCTTCTCCTCAGGCAGCGATAGTCCTGCTGCCCCTATCTTCTCCAAAGAACATACAACACAGATTAATATAATTGCTATAGATTAATAATAATATGGGCCGAAAACAATGGTCACTATGGGAAATGACAAACTTCAGCACTAGAAGCCTCTTAATGACCTACGACTTTTTAGAAAACCCTTTATTAAAACTGTAAAATAAACCATAGATACAGAAAACCACACTAGACAAATGAGTAACTTAATAAATTAAGGGGAAACTACTGTAATACCACAGAGATTTTAAAAAAACCCTTAGAGTGCCCAATTCCAATCACAATCTCCTCCCTACCCCCAAGGTAATACCACCCGGGCATTTATTACAATCCCTTCCTTGTATTCCTTTTAGTTTTAATACCCAGCTGTGCATCCCTAGACACTCTAGTTTTGCCCATGCTTTAGAAACTCGGTATGTCCCCTTTAATCCAAAGATTCCTCTTCGTGCCTTTTCCTTATCTGCTGAGGAACACAGGCCATTTGGCCCCTAGGGTTTTCCAGTCTTGAATTTCGCTGATTGCAAACTTGTGGTGCAATTAAACTTATTCCTCTGTCCTCTGTACTGAGTTACAAGTTGACAATTCAATCAAAAGACTTGAACAAACTCACATTATTCTACCACTTTGGATAAAACCATGGGTGATTTGTAGTCTTTCATCAAGAGACACATTTGCTTGCCCTTCTTTGTGGTATTAGCAGTCATTGATTGGTGTTCAATGCCTAGATCCGGAACGCACTGAACACTGCAAGGTGCAGATATTCCATCGTTTGTTTCATTTATTAGCAGGAATACTTTAAGAAATGCTTCTCTTCATCTTCTATTTTGCTATGCAGGGATTTAATCTCTCTATTTGCTAGTTTTCAAGACAATGAATTTATTCCCTACAACCTTCCACTGAAGCTCAAATTATGTCATTTTGGGATTTAAAAAAAAATATTTATGTATTCTTTTATTGAATTTATTGGGTGACACTGGTTAACAGAATTAAATAGGTTTCAGGCACACAATTCTACAATACATTATCTATACACTGTATTGTGTTCACAATCCCAAGTCAAGTGTCCATCCAAATTACATCATTTTTGGCCAGTGGGAATCCCTTCAATTTAGCTACTGTGTGACTTTATGCTCTATGCTTAAGCTTATGCTTGAGTAGTCTTTGATAGATTCTCTGCTACCTGCAATAAAACATTCCAGGCTCATTTTGTATAATTTCTGCCCTAGACCTGGAATGAACCATTTCTCCAAGAAACCTTTTGTTTCTTTTAGTGGGAAATGGTGTTACAGAATTCAGGACCATACTCTGAGTAGGAGCGGTGTGTGTATGTAACCTCAATACAAAATGAGAACTACATATAACTGTCTACTGTTTCAGAGAATCCTGGTCTCAAGGATACAGACTATGATAAAATTGAAATATCCCATAATTGCTCATTTGTTTTATCCCACATTAGCCTTAGATAGTACTAGCACTACCAATCACCAAAAATGTTTTTTAAATTTTACATTATGCTTTTCCTATTTCCCTTTTTTCAGTTGTACTGTATTGGCATTAATTTTACTGAGCATAAAATCCTTAGTTCGCACCCTTCCTGGAGTATCTAAAATGTATTATTCTACTTTTAAAAAAGCAAGTGTCAAAAAGTCTGAGAGTAATCTAACTGTTCTTAGTCATTCACTCTTTTTTCTTAGATGGCTAAGAATTTTCTTCTATTTTTAAAATGGTTCCATAATCTTACCAGAATATCTTGTCCTGGTGTTTGTCAGTTGAGATCCTTAGGTATACAGTGTCCTTCCAGTTTCAACTCATTTTTTAAAATTGTACTTTTAGGAGTGCTTCCTGAAATTATCGTGTGTCATATTTGTTTTGGTTCTGTGCTTTGAATGCCTTGTTTTGAAGCTTCTACAATCTATATGTTGGACCTGCTTTGCCTATCTTCAATATTTGACACTTTCTTTGAATATTTACCACCTTTGACTTCATCTGAGTTATGCAGCTCTAATTTACGTTGTTCTTCCTCCTTCCATCTGCCCTTTTCCCTACAGAATTTATGTGGGATTTGACCATGCTACCTTTTTGTTGTTATTTCTATAAAATTAGTTTTCCTAAACATTTTAGAGGCATGATTCAGAATAGCTTTTCTAACTTTACAAAGCTTTTTTTTGTTTTTTTTCCCCCTATGATGTTAAAATATAATAGCAACTTGCTTTCTGATGTTTTCCAGCTCTGCTAAACTTTCCCACTTTTGTCTAGACCCTCTCTTCCCTTTATCTTTATTGCCCCCTCTTTTATTCTTTTCTCAGAAGGATGTTAAAAACTGACACAGAAACTGGCAGTTATGACCACACAGACCACCATGTGCCTTACCTCACTTCACAACCCTATAAGGCAGGTATTAATTATCCCCATTATACAGATTGGAAACTGGGACACAGAGTATTGAAGTAATTTTCCCAAAGGTACAAATTACTAATAAGTAGAGCCAGGAATTGGATTTGACAGTATGACATCAGAGCCCATGTATCCTGCTCAATTTTGATACTTCTCCAAGCTGGTTCTACTCAGTACGTTGTCCTTTTCTGGAGGAGAAGCATCACTAGTTAGCTTAGAGTTCATATGGTATAGAATGCTTCAGATCTTACTGTGACTTGTACACATTCCCTATGAGTTGTGCAAAATCCTGTCCAGTTTCAGAGGCTAACCTCAAAGTGACCCACTGTGCTTTCCAGAGACCTGCCGGCGATTCTCAGGTCTATTAGACAACCATTGTTTCCCTTTGCTTCCTCCTTCAGAGATCCAAATAATACGCACACATTTGGGATCTGGTGTCTTGTCACCTATCTGCTTGTATTTTGAGGCTCATGGGGTTACCTTGTCACTTAGTTTTGTGGCAAAAATTTTATGTGGGTTTTTGGTTTTGCCTTCTAGTTTCTCTGCCCATTTATATGTGGAGATTCAGAGAAACTCAAACCCTAACTGCTACTGCCACCATTTCCCCAGGACCTACAACTTTTTATCCACTCACACAAGATTCCTCCCCCAGACCTGTCCAATTTTTCCAAAAATAGCATTACTTAACCTCCCAAACACTCAAGAGTGAATTACTTTTAATCAGTTTCAATTGCAGGACAGGGTAGGAAAAAACACAACCACAAACAACCCCATCGAAGAATGGTAGGGTGAGACAGCATCTAAAACAATAGTTCCCAAACTGTGCTGTGCATTGCAATTACCTGTGGAGTTTAAAAATTATTGAATCCTGGGTCGCACCCCTCAAAGACTCTGATTTAATGGTTTATGGTGTGGGATTTTACAAAGGTCCCCAGGCTAACGGACAGCATGGTGACTACAGTTAGGAATACCGTATTTGTACTTAAAATTTGCTAGGATCCATGTGTTCTCACCACACACAGAAAAAGGAACTGTGGACTGATGGATATATTAACTAACTTGACTGTGGTAATCATTTTACAATATGTATATTACAACCTAAAGATAAACAATTTTTATTTGTTAATTGATGCTTTTTTCCCATACCATGTAGCAATTCTCTAGTTCTCAGCAGACATACTACCCTCGGTGTCCTACAAATAAACTCAATTCTTACACTATCTACCTGGAGACAGCACTGATCTTACAAGTTAAAGGCTCAGTCCCACAAGACTGCTCCCACTTCAGATGCCAATTCCAAGTCCAGGTTGCCACCTGTGCTTCTGACCAACTGGCTATAAACTGGAAGGTCCCACAACCCCCTTTTCAGGTTCAATTAATTTGCTAGAGTAACCCACAGAATTCAGGGAAACATTTACTTATGTTTACCAGTCTGCTATAAAGGATATTATAAAGGTTACAGATGAATGGCCAGATGAAGAGGTACATTAGTTGAGAAACAGAAGGGTCCTGAGCGCAGGAACTTCTGTCCCCATGGAACTGGGATGCACCCTCCTGCCAAGATGTGGATGCCTTCACCAACATGGGAGCTCATCAAATCCCATTGTTCAGGATTTTTACAGAACTTCAATCACCAGCATCAAACCTTCCCCTTTCCTGTCATCAGTGGCTGGGGCTGAAGGTTTCAATTCTCTCATCACTTGGTCCCTCTGACCAACCTCATTCTGAGGCTATGTAGAGGCCCTACTTTGTTACCTCATTAGTATAAACTCAGGTGTGCTCAAAAAGGCTCCTTATGAGTAACAAAAGATACTCTTATCACTTCTGTAGATGAAGACTGCTCCAATGTTTAGGTTCAAATCATTTCATCTTTCCCATAGTTCACAATAACTCTTCTATTTAACCCCATCAACCTTTAATCAGTTAACTAAGATGAAAAAATCAATTTTTAAAAAAATTTTTATTAATTGTTGTTCAAGTACAGTTGTCTCCATTTCCCCCCCTCAACTCCCCCACCCCCGCCCCACCCATCCCCGCCTCCCACCCTCGAACCCCCTTTGGCTTGGTCCACATGTCCTTTATACATGTTCCTTGATGACCTTCTCCCTATCCTCCCGTTATCCCCAACCCCCTCTCCTCTGGTCACTGTCAGTTTGTTCTTTGTGTCAATGTCTCTGGTTATATTTTACTCACCTGTTTTGTTAATTAGGTTCCACTTATAAAAAAATCAATTCTTATACCCTGATATCTATCACCAGTGGGGACCAGCTTGTTCCAAACACTGGTTTTACCCTTACCTTAATTAAAATACATGCTAACTATTCAGACCAAATGCCTCTCCCTAAGAATATCTATACTTTGCCTCTGTTCCTACTTGTCACATAACACAAGGGGGTTGAGGAGATGTACAATTAAACAGATTTCTAATTACTTTTTTCTCACTGAAATACAAATAATCTCTGGGCTCCAGTCTCTATCCATTTGGCATATGTCCTGCCAGACCCCATTAGGAAGAAACTTCCTGAGGTCAGCCATTTAGTCACATTGGCAATTTAAGGTTTTGGGGAAGGAAAAGTACTCATCCACTTAGGAAAATAGTTTAAAATAACGAAAGTAAATTGATTCCTTTCCTTGGAACAAAGCCCACGGTCAAGCTGCAGCCACTTACAAGGACCCACTGTTTTTTCAGCATTACAGGTGCTCCAAGCAACTCATGATGTTTGACATTATCTGTACTTTCCCCACATCCAGGACTATCCTCAAGTTCTCAGGGTTCTCTGGGACTCATTTCGTAGGTACCCTTCTATCTTGGATTCACGCATCTACCATAAAGTTTCCCACGTGATACAAATGAAACACATTTCCTTTAAGTAACTCCTTTTCCTGATGCTTCATCCCAGAGGGCCTGTTCTTTCCCTACTTTCCTGACACTACTGACATCACTAATGTCATTATAGTTGTCTCTCCCATCATCATAGAGCTAACTTTTCTAAACAAAGAGGTGATGCTAATTTAGCTGGTAAATCTGCCGTGCCATATCCATTAGCTCCCTATCTTTAACTTTAACTTCACTCACCAACTCCCTACTGCTTTCTGTCCTAGCACACGTTTTTCCAGACCAGTAAAACTTTATGGACATCTGCCATAATTCAGAAAAGTCCCCCTCCTCCAAGTCATAATTTCTATCCATAACCACATTATATTTGGAGAGAGATCTCTTAAAGGGCAGGTCTCAGCCGTCAGACTGGTATGGGTCTCATCAAGCAACTGTGTTTCCTCTCTCCAAACTGGCACAAGCTGTATTCACTGGAACCCTTTTCCACTGACTTATATCTGTGAACCAGGTCAGATCGCTTTATTTCTGAGAGAGCTACAGTATTACTAAAATCAATCCCTAGACAGTACTTGGTTTCAGATAACTTATTTTGAGGGGTCAGATCTCTTTAGCCCTTTGTCCCATAAACCAATTGCCTATTACTGAGTGCCTATTATGTGCCAGGCAAAAGGGACATGAACATGTACAGATGGTTCCTAACCACACACAGAAAGCTCTCAGTCTCTCAATATGCACACACATAAACAAAAAACTTTCATTCAATCACTAACCCTGGTCCATTGGCTACAGGCCACTCCTCCTTTCAAGAGCCCCTTTCTTTTCAAATACTGCAGTGGGTTTGATGCCCTTAAACCATCAGTGTCCCAAAGATGGAGCTTTAAGTCTCAGAACTTTTTTCCTGCTATACATTATAGCCCATAAGAGGTAGACACAGTGGACTGTAAAGGCCATTTCTGACCTAGCTTTCTGTTTTAGGATATACAACACAGAGATGGCCAGGAGATTCAGTGTGTTTGGTCACTAAGTCTCCATCTTACCATGTTTCTTGCATCTCAAGGCAGCTGTAAGGAGAGGGCATTAAAGAGACAGAACTCTGGTGCATTATGATCAAGATGGCAGCGTAGGCAGACTATAGCTCATCTCTTTGCACAACCACATCAAAATTACAACTAAATTATAGAACAACCATCACTCAGAACCATCAGAAATTGAGTTGAATGGAAGTCTGGCAGTTATGGATTAAAGAAACCACATCCATCCAGAATGAGCCGGAAGTTGGTGCCATACCTGAGACTCCGTCAACCTGGCTAACACTGGCCCACCTTGGAGATCCCGAGATTTGGCCCCACCAACTTACAGGCCCATCCAAGCTGCTTATGAATGGCTGGTCTTGGTTCCTGTGGCACAACTTCCTAAATCCTCTCAAACAACTAACAGCTGGCCTCAGTGAGCCCCAGGCCCTGCACTAGCAGCAGCCAGCCTAGATTCACAGCGTAGCTTCACCTGGCAATCTCCAAGCCCAGCACAAGTAGCAGCCATCTCAGATTGCTTTAGAGCTCAGGCAGTATGACCTTGAGCAAAACACAGGTGGGCTGTGCTTGACAGCTGAGCTTGACCTGCACCACCTGGGAAACACCAGGGCCACTGCACCCAGTGGGCAGCTAAACCCACCACCCTGCCCCTGCACATTTGATCATCCACAGAGGGTAAAGTTTGGTAATAAATGGTCACAGCCAATCCTTGTAGCTGACTGGCCTGTGTAAATCCTTCCCGTTGATCTGCCAACAGCAACCAAGGCTGAACTACAAGAGGAGGGTGTACTCAGCCTACATGTAGGGTGCACCTCGAGTACCCAGCTTGGGTGACAGGAAAGGCTGCGTCACCAGACCTTACAGGACACCTACTACGTTAGGCCACACTACCAAGACACGGAGTCAAAGCAGCTCTACCTAATACTTAGAAACAAACACAGGGAGGCTGCCAAAATGAGGAGACAAACAAACATGGCCCAAATAAAAGAACAGATCAAAACTCCAGAAAAAGAGCTAAACAAAATGGAGAGAAGCAATCTATCAGATGCAGAGTTCAAAATACTGGTCATAAGGATGCTCAAGGAACTTAGTGAGGACCTCAAAAGCATAAAAAAGACCCAGTCAGAAACAAAGGATGCACTAAGTAAAAGAACAATTCACAGGGAAACAACAGTGGAGTGGAGGAAGCCGAGAATCAAATCAATGATTTGGAAGACAAGGAAGCAAAAAACAACCAATCAGAACAAGAAGGAGATAGAAGAATAAAAAAAAATGAGGACAGTATAAGCATACTCTGGGAACTTCAAGACGCCCACCATTCACACCATAGGGGTGCCAGAAGGAGAGGAGAAAGAGCAAGAAATTGGAAATCTATTTGAAAAAATAATTAAAAAAATTTCCCTAATTTGGTGAAGGACATAGACATAGAAATCTAGGAAACACGGAGTCCCAAACAAGATGGGCGCAAAGAGAACCACACCAAGACACATCATAATTCAAATGCTAAAGATTAAAGATAAAGAGAGAATCTTAAAAGCAGCAAAAGAAAAACAGACAGTTACCTACAAAGGAGTTCCCATAAGACTGTCAGCTGATTTCTCAAAAGAAACTTTGCAGGCTAGAAGAGACTGGCAAGGAGTATTCAAAGTGATGAAAAGCAAGGACCTACAACCTAGATTATTCTATCTAGCAAAGCTATCACTTAGAATTGAAGGGCAGATAAAGTGTTTCCCTAAATCTAAAGGTTTTCATCATTACCAGGCCATTATTTTATGAAATGTCAAGGGAACTTATTTAAGAAAAAGAAGATCAAAACTATGATCAATAAAATGGCAAAAATACATATCTAACAAAAATTGAATCTAAAAAACAAACTAAGCAAACAAGAAGAAAAGAGACAGAATCATAGATATGGAGAGCACTTTGATGGTCATCAGATGAGAAGGGGTGGGGTGAATGGGTCAAGAGGTGAGGGGATTAAGAAGTACAAACAGGTAGGTACAGAATAGCCATGGGGGTGTAAAGTACAGTATAGGAAATGGAGTAGCCAAAGAACTTATATGTATGACCCATGGGCCTGAACAATGATGGGAGTACTGCCTGAGGGAGTGAGGGGTGTTGGGTGGAGGGGTCCAAAGGGGGAAAGACAAATCAGGACAACTTATAATAGCATAATCAATAAAAATATAATTTAAAAAATATAGAAACAGAACTCTGTAATGCTCTGGTCAGGCTAAAATGAAAGCAGGGCACACAGGCACCTAAGGATCAATCCACACTCTGACCTGTGTGAAGCCCACAAAGTTACCTCAGAACCTAATATAAAAACAGCAGTTCTTTATTTTTAATAACCAATTAGACTAGATTCTTATTGAGTAAATTACTCTTTTCATCCCATTCCAACTGTTTTTGCTCTTTTTAGCTAGTGCTTATCAAGTTACTGAATAGTACTACTTGTTATTCAGCGATTTAGATAATACAGAAGATATAGACCAAAGAACAGTGTAGATCACTTTGCATTTATTACATGTTTAACTGAATTACTTCAAATTACAGAATTCAACTTCAAAATAAAGTAATTAATGCTTGTTATTAATTTGCATTTCTCCCTCCTAAAATGTTAACACAGCAAAACACCTTAAAGACATGTGATTAAGTTCAGTGCACTTTTAGTGGCTCACAATTTTGAGACAAAGACCACATTTATCCATAAAAATTAAGACAAATAGCTCAATATTTTAAAATATTATTGACATGAAATAAAGAAAAAATAAAATACTGCATTTTTACCACAACTGTTTTGATAGACGAGAGAAGGATGTTGTTTAAAATAACGCTCCTCTGCAGAGCCTTTGCTGTGGTTGGCATGGCTGGCACATAGCACTTGGTAACTGCTCGGCTTCCCTCTCCAGTATTTCAGAAGGACCCTTATTTGGGCCCACTCTGCCCTGAGCCTGATCTGCTTGCCTCCACAGGGACTACTCTGGTGGGAGCCTGATTGTTCTCCTTCCATCTGCTCTTAAGACTCTGCTCTCTCCCTTTGTTCTCCCCAGATTCACATTTGCTGCCACCTGCGTTCTCAGCAAAGGTGCCTGGCACAGAACTCACATGGCTGAGTAACCCCACCCCTAGCTCTTATTCCAGATGACGATGCCCCTTCACTTGACAAAATTATGACTATAATGTAAGAAGATGACCTACCAACAGTAATCATTCTCCTAGTTTATAGTCATGTCTCCTACAATTCAAAAGAAGTTGGTGATGTCTGACTTAGAACTGAAAACATTAATTAGTTTAGGCAGAATATATACTGCTCTGAAATTTTTTCCTACTATTATTTTTAAAACCATAAAAATATAAAAAGTTGTAAACATGCTACTGAACATTTCAGTAGAAATTCTGTAACCCTACTTTTTGTGGGTTCAGAAGAACAGAAGTGACACCATGTTCTCTCTGGAAGACCCAAAACCGTGTTCCTAGCCTACCCTATCACTACACACCTCCCACCACCAGACAACTGGATAGGTCAAGCATGTCTCTCCTGACAGCTGCTGCGGCCACTCATGTAACAAAGCAGCAGCTCAGTGTAAGCTCTCCCGGATAAGCTGTCCATGAGCTTGCTGGGCTCCTTACATCCACTGCTCTACATCCAACTCAGTCTCAAGAATCATGCAAACACATGGAAGTAAGGACACAAAAAATTGGGGGCACCTCTTTTGCTACACACTGCACCCCCCTGCAAAATGAAAGGGCACTTCCTATCTCTCAGTCAGAGCAACAGCAGAATCAGTGGAGGTGCTGTTGACAGAGGTCGGAATAAAAAGGAAGCTGATCAGTCTCGCCACCAAAGTCCACCACTCCTGCAGAGACAGCACATTCCCTTTACCCTAACCCTGTGGGGAGCTTGAGGATGAAATCTCATCTTCTGTTTAAAAGGAGAAACCTACACAGGAAACTCCAGTCACTTTTCATTGCTCTTACAGCAAGGTTTTACTGTATTTTTAAAAGCATGAAAGTAACAAGGTATTACATTTTTTAAATGAGTAACTTAAAAATTAATTTTAAAAAATAATGCTCTGTTTTTTAGGAAGGAACACACTGTACACAAATGACTAATGAAATCTATCAGCTCTCTGGAATCCCCTTAGCATCGTTCACATCAGGTATGATTACTGAGATAACCTAAAGCCAGAATTCCACACCTGGGTGATAAACAGTACCAATTAACCAGAGTATTAAGTGCAATGACTTGAAGCTATATTATCTGAATAGTCTCCATGGTGAGTGTCATAAAAAGTAAAATAGTAAATGTTTCCACAGCACCGTAAGGTTTTATAAAATACAATTTCAGTTTTTAACATTAATATACAATCCAAGATTCTGTTCCATCATTCATATTAGGCTGATAATAGTTCTGACAGAGGCACGTAGGCACAACTATAATATGAGAATGATACATTTTATTGAACAGCCTGTATGGTATACTGACTCATTGTTTTAAACTGGTTGCATCTCTGAGTACTAGTGGGTCTATAGGCCAGGAAAAATTGTTTTGCCATTTATACTCTAATCACAAACTTTGACTTGCTAAAAGAACCAAAGTGGTAACTGACTGAGATATTTGCCATAACTAAAAAGTCCTTTTATGTGATTGCTTTAGTACTGTGTATTCTTGTGGGCTTTGTATCTATATGATATTATTTTGTAAATGACTCTGACTTTTTAACTTAAGAATACAGTGATTCACTTTTCATTTTAAAAATAAATGCTAATGGAAAACAAATTTTGTAGCCAAATTATCTGCAATTATGTATAGCAAGTTATTTATAATAAAAACTATATTACAGATTGGATCCCCCAAATCCAGCATGCTCATGGATCTCTTGAACTAAGCGTGTGCTGTGCCAACTTAGTTCAACACTGATCTAAGCACAACATAATTAAAAGTAATGACTTGCCTACCAAAAAGCATACACTGCATTCCAAAGCCAAATACGAAAGGTCTGGGGTTATCAATTCCATGTCTCCCCTCCATTAATACAGAGAACTCAGACTTGGCTTTACTACAAATCAGCTAGCACTACAGTATGTTTGCTATAAAATTACTTATAACAAAATAAATATTTTCAGTCCCTCTACACTAAGTGATATATAAATCATTAGCAGTTTATAACATTAGCTTAGGTCACTCTTTGGGACCCAAACATACTGTACAATCCTGAGTAAAAGGTTAGGGATACAGTTTCTTGGGAATCTTTCTTGATCAGGAATCGTAAAGGTAACACATAAAACCACAACTCATAATTCATCCCCATTGTCATTAGAAGTACCATGAGTTCTTTTTACTTTGGTAAATAAGTTTATCTATGTAAACTATTTATTTTGATGGAGTAAAATAGAAGGGCTTCTGCTAGGACCCCTCCATCACCTTTTGACACTGATACAGTAAACAGTCAGGAAGACTGGAGCAGGAGGATCTGAACCACAGGGCCAATACGTCACCATGAACTCGGAAATGCAGCAAACAGGGCGTGGAGGGGAGCAGCTGACAGGCCAGCAGCCCTTCGTTGCCTACAAAAAAATAAAAATTCTTTAATACAAAAGAACTTCAATAGACATTTCTACAAAAAAGATATACAAATGACCAATAAGCACATGAAAAGATATTCAATATCACTGCTCATTAATGAAGTGCAAATCAAAACCACAATAAAATACTTCACATCCATAAGGATGTCAATTATCAAAATAAGTAAGTAACAAGTGTTAGTAAGGATATGGAGAAATTTGAACCCTGTACACTGCTGTTAAGGAGGTATATGATGCACTTGCTGTGAAAAACAGTATGACAAATTCTCCAAAAATTAAGTACAGAATTATCAGATGATCTAGCAATTCTACTTCTGGGCATATAATCTTCAGAACTGAAAGCAGGAACTCAAACACAGATATCTGTACATCCATATCACAGTGGCATTATTCACAGTAGCCAAAAAGTGGAAGTAACCCAAGTGTCCATCAATAGATGAACTGATAAACATAAGTGGTATATTCATACAATGGAATAGTATTCACTAGGAAATTCTGAAACATGCTGCAACATGGGAAACCTAGAAGACATTATGCTACGTGAAATAAGCCAGTTGCGAAAGGGCAAATATTGTACGAAACCAGTTACGTGAGGAACCTAACGTAGTCAAATTCAGAGACAGAAAATGGGATGGTGGGTGTCAGGGGCTAGAGAAGGAAAGGAAATGGGGAGCTAATGTTTAATGGGTATAGGTTTGGTTAGGGGAGAAGAAAAAACTCAGGAGATGATGGTGGCAATGGTTGTACAACATGAACGTACTTAATGCCACTGAACTGTACAATTAAAAGTGGTTAAAATGGTAAATTTTGTTATGTACATTTTACCACAAAAATTCTTCAAAGAAATCTGAACACACTAATCTAAAAGACACTAATAATAGAAAACACAGCTCTAAGAAATCTGACCCCTGTAAGAGCTGACCTGTGTTCTGACCGTGGGAAAGCCCTTGTAAACACAGGATAACCTTTTCGTAACTCTACGAACCTATAATGTCAACAGCATGCAGCCTCAGGTTCTGCTGCAGGGTCTTTAGGGCAGCAGGCAGGGCAGCTTGAGATTCCGGCATTTTCACATTTTGCTTCACATCATTGGTGAAGGATAACCAGAGTTTGCCAAAGTCTTCAGTTGAGATTTTTAATGGTCTGAAAATAATTCCTAAAATTAGACTGATGTCCCAAAGAATGAAATGATTCTAAACTTATAAATAAACACACATTTCAAATGAACCACAGGAATACAACAATCATTGTAAATCTGGGTCCCATAAAACTTATGTTTTTAAACCAAGTATGATGTGAATGTTAACCATCATCCTCAAACCTGATGGAAATAATAAAAGACGCTATTAAAGTGCAAATGTTTCTTCAATTAATCACCTTCTCTCTTTTTATGAGTATTTGTGATTTCAATATAATTCTACCAAGTAATTTCATGAATCACTCAAATATAATATAAAACTTTCAAGAACACTTTGGATTTGGGGATAATGAGACACTATCAAAGTCACACACAGAAGTATGAATACAAAGGCCCAGCACCGTAAGTAAATCAGATGAAGAGAAAGGATTTTAGCAAATGGATTTTAAAAATGGTTCATGAGACTAAAGATCAAATAGTTAACACTGTGCTATCTCAAGGTGGGATTATAGGGAACTTTTATATTCTACTTATATTTTTCTATGGCATTTGAATTTTTATAATATATATATTTTGATGTTAAAATTAGGAAAATATTTTTAAAGATACAGAGGACTTTATTAATATGCACATAAGAACTGTGTTACATATATTGTGCTTCTTCAGGTTATGAATGCTCACCAGAAAAGATACCCCATAATCAAAGAATGTAAATTTTTCTTATACAGCAACATGGGTATAAATACTTTTTGACAGATTAATAGACATGTTCTTACTAAAAAACGCTAAAGAGCA
>VMDR010021147.1:0-17057 GCA_007922815.1 Macrotus californicus | reverse complement strand
AAAGGCAATCCGCAGACTGAGAATCTATTTGCAAATCACATATCTGATAAAGGACTTCTATCCAGAATATATAAAGAACAAGTACAACTCAATAAGACAAACAATGCAATTTAAAAACGGGCAAAAGATTTGAATAAACAGTTCACCAAAGAAGATACATGGATGGCTAATAAGTACATACATATGTTCAACATCATTATTCATTAGGGAAATGCAAATTGAAACCACAATAATATAGCACTTTACACACAGCAGAATGGCTATAATAATAATAACTAAAAAAGAAAATAACAACTGTTAGGAGTAAGAATGGAAACGACACTGCCACTTTGGAGAAATGCGTCTGTTTTTCTTAAATAGTTATCTTCATAGCTCTCATATGACTCAGAAACTCCATTCTTAGATTATCTACCCAAGAAAAGCAGAGTTCCACATAAAGACCTGTATGCAAATGTCCACAATGGCATTGTTTATTCTAACCCAAAACTGGAGACAATTAAAACGCCATCAACCGAGGAAGGGGTACACAGAACGGGGTGCACCCACACACCGGAGGGCCTGCTCAACAGTAAAAGGGACCACTGACACGTGCAACGACACGGACGGGCCGCGAAAACGGGACTCAAAGCTGGGGAGCCAGATGCAAAACATTACACAACATGGGATTCTATTTACATGAAAGGTTTGAAAAGGCAAATCGACAGGTACAGAAAATAGATTTGGGGGTCTCTGGAGATAGGTTTGGGAGTGAGGGCAGACTACAAAATACAAGGGGTATTTTTAACGGGTTATGGAAATGTTATAAAACTCCATTACGGTGATGGTGTAAAACTTTGTACATTTACAAAATTCAATGAATCATCCACTTAAAATGGATAAATGTTATGGTTATAAATTATACCTCAATAAAGCTGTTTTAAAAAAGGGGCCAAGAAGTTAAAAAGAAGCAAACCAAAGAGCAAGAACAAAAAAATTAATAGGGTGAGTACTTCTCTTACCTCTGCTGGATATACTGGGCATAATCTGAGGAATCATGTTATTGCTTGTATCCATGGGCTGGGAACTATCTTGACCCATCTGATCATCTGGCGGCATGTAGGCAGGAGGTGGAGTGTCAGCTAAGAGAAGAAAAGCAGACAAACTAAAGACCCGAAAGACTAAAGTCTTCATCCTGCTCAGTTATTATGAAAGCATTTTAAAAATTCCTAAGATTGCCAGCAGGGTTCATTACTGATCACAGACACACAAAAAAGCAGGATGCTATCTTAGGGCAAGAGAAAAGGAAAAAAGACAGCACAACCATTCGCCCCTGAAAACCCTGCTGTAAGTCCACATATATTTGGACAGCCCAGGACAGTAAGAGAAGTGCTAAAACTCACTAAAGTAGAATTCAAAGTCAGGAATTTTGCCTTCATTTGCTTAGAATCACATACTTGGAAAAACCGCAAGTTACAGAAATGAATCTGAAGGACACAATTATCCTCGTACGCTTTATGTACCTACAGGGACACCTTTAAACCTCATCACCTACTATACATTGTTATTTAAAACTGGAAAATAAACTTATGTTCCTTCAAAAACTGCCATCAACACTAAGAGCCGTTTGTCTAATTTTTTTGCAACAACCTAAAATGGCTAGATAATTCTCTCAGGAAACTGAATGTTACCCAGAAAGTCTCTCGAGTTCCAACACTCACGGCTGAAATTCTTCGCAAAAGCGATAGCTACGCTTCTGTCTCAGGAACTACAAATACTGAATATAATTTGTCTTTCACCCCAAGGTTTGTACAAGATACATTTAGAGACAGAACTACAATCAGAACTGAATCGAGGACAAAGTATAAAAACTAGCTTTTGAACAAACACCTAAAAGCAAGCCAAACAGCTTCCTCTTCAAAAAAACCCACAACCCTCTGCATCAATTGATATTATGCTGCAGAGAAGCCACAAAGAATATTATGACTCCGCCTGTAACAGGCACTCAAGTATTTGACAGTGACATAGGATGTGTCCATACATGACATGACAGTAACAAAAATTAGAAACTTGGTAAGTTATAATCTACTTATCTTTCTCCAGGCAAATCAGTTCATCAATTATCTATTTAAAGATAACTGGAATTCATTTCAACCTTCCAAAGTCTAAAATGATTTGACAAGCAATGTAGTGAAAAGGTAAAAAAGCAGAATTTCAAGTCAAAGAACGCTGGGTCTGAACCCCTATTTATTAGCTGTGTGACTTTGGGCAAGGCACTTAAACTTTGGAGTCAGGGTCAGTCCACTTTTCCACCTGTGACAAGCGTATCTGTCTCACGTGTTGTTCTGACGATTACATTTAACGCAATATCTTTCATCACAGTATCAGTCATATAAAAGTTAATCAATAAATGGCATTTAGTATTATAAATTATATAAAAATATTTAAACATGACATCTGCCAAAATAAAATCCAAAACTCTTCTGTAAGTCAAACAATTACCAGAGAACACAGCATCAAAAGTAGCTAGCCCTTGGCATGTAACCAACCGTTCACCCAAAGGGCCAGCAGCACGTGAACAACTGCTGATTCTCAGGGAGTCACACTTCGGATCAACAGAACCAAGTCTTACCTGGCAGCTGAAACGGACTTCCTGGTCCAGAGCTTGCTGGGGAGTTGGGGTAGGTGCTGCTGGCAGGCGAAGGGGGGTAGGGGCTATTCGGAGATAAGGGGAAAGGAGTGCTGTTGGGCTGGTGGAAAGAATCTGGAAAAGTTGCGTTTTGTGGCATGTGCGGTTCATTGTGGCTCAGGTTTCTGAACTGAACCAGAAGGCTGTGTTGCGGATTGAATTCATTATGACGAGGCACTAACACTGGAGGTAAGACTGAAAGACAAAAACCAGAAGCCATCTGTCAGCAACGACTAAAGCCAACACTCCATGCATAGGAAGGGGCACACAGAAAGGCCTCAGGTAAGACTACAACCCTATTAATTCACTTTTAGGAAGGCCTGCTTTGTAGAGCCTTGAATCTATTTATATAAAAACTAACCCCAACATCCTCTAAGTATTTGGTATGTATAAAGTGACAGAAAACCCAGAGAAGATGCCACTCCTGTTCTATAAGAGATAAGGCATATTTCAAAACAACAGTAATACAGAAAATTCAATGCAATGAGAGTTCAACAAAGGTGAGTTCTAGCTGGCAATGAATCAAACAAATGTTGTGAGAGAGACGGTATCTGAGCGGACCTCCAAGAAACCAGGATTTCACATGGGAGTGCCCAGGGTGGGGAGAATCCAGGAGGAGGTGGGGAGACCCCAGGAGGGAGGTCAGAAAGGATAAAGAGCTGGTCTAGGCACTGAACCAGGAGGCAAGACAGAGAGACTGAAGCCGAGGTCAGCTACACAGGTGTCCTGAAAGCCTCCATGTTTCCAACTTCGAACACTTCACCTTCTCAGTCTGAGAGCTCCCACGGTTGACGTTCTCCCGTGAAGTTTCCCCACTCAAAAGTGCTCCCATGTAGAAGTCTTTTATTCAAAGTCAGTTTTCTAACCAGGACCGTAACGAAAATACGCACAACGAAGCCCAAATATTCTAGGAGATACATTTTTTAAAAGATAAACTTTTTGAATAAAGTCAAACACTCACTTTCTCTAAAGACCCAAGAGATCAATCACATACAAGTGTCTGATTACCTTTCCCCATAGAAAACAGAAACAGACCAATTTCTTTAAACTCCTACTGAACCAACTCATCTTGTACACCTTTCCTGTATTTGTCAGTGTGATTTCATTTATGAAAATCTCTTTGACTCTGACATCATTAGCGTCCACAAAATCAGTGTTTTTAAGTTAACCAGGTCATACCTCCCCTCGAGAAGCAGGATGCACCCGAGGAACCAAGAGGCTCTTACTTGTACTGTTTTTTGTCTGTTTTTATTTTACTGAACTAGTGTTGTGATTATGTGGTTGACGTCTGTCCACAGGGCTTTCATTCTCCTGTGCATTACCAACTGCTGCCCCCCTTACAGAATGATGGGACAGCTGCTACTGAGAGCAGGGAGGGCGCTAGACAGCAGGAGTTCCCATGTTTAGCTAGCCAGCAATCTGAAAGACTCAGTAAAATAACGACTTGGGAACTCAATCTAGTACGGATTTCTTTACTTTTTTTTTTTAAGGTAGAGCTAAAAATCACTGACTTCTCCCTTATTTGTATATCTATACACATTTTTTACTAATTATTTTCTTTTTACCCCCTAAAAGTACATGGACAGCTTAAAAAGATACATAATACAAGAGATTATAACAAAAACAGCAATTTCTAAGCCTCGTCCATACTGTTTCCAGAGACAAAAAATACAAACTCTTAACCATTTTTTTCTAATATTTTATGTACTGTTAAATAATATGTTTATATTACTATTATTGAGTTTATGACATTGTTTATAGATTTGCTATGACAGCAAATGAAGTGGCTTTCTTGTATCATTCTATCCTATCCCCCTTCCCCACAATAAAGTTACATTAAAAATTTAGGGTTAAATTAATATCCTGTGCTAATTATATAAAGGTCATTCCTTGTTGAGCTACGTATGTACCATGACTATATTTCTTCCTGATCAGTGCTTTTACTACAGTTAATTATTGCCATGCTCCTTTTCCAGAAGCCCAACAGACCTATCAAATTCCTATCAACACTATTTCCCAGATACCACAAATAAACATAAAACTCTGTTGACTCCATGTTTTCCCCTGGATCCTCCATTCTTTTGCTAAAATCTAGACTGGTTGCTACTGAAGTCTCCTACGAATCTGAAGTCCTTGGACTTCCCTTCTCCTCTCTCCTGCTGGATCTCATTTCCTGAACCCCATCTCCTTCAATTATCTTCCTAAAAAAATGGTGTATAAGGAAGATAAATTTTGAGTCCTTGCACACACACTAAGTCTTGCCTTTTGTTTGTCTGCAGACAGATTCCAGAATACCTAACTTTTTGTCTCTGAATTTTGGGGGCGGTACTTGATTTTCTTCTAGAATCCAAAACTGCATTGGAAATACAATATTCTCATTTCAATCCTTTGTATGTGGTTCTCTATTTTTTCTCTAGGAGCTTTCAGAATATTCCTTTTCTCCGTGACATACTAAAATTTCATGTTTGGGTCTTTTTTTACCCCTTCGTCTGGTTATTCAGTCACTGTGCCCTTTCAATTTTCAGTCTGGAAATTATTCTATTAGTATTTCTTTAATAATTTTTCTCTGCCACTTTCCCCCTGCCCTATGTCCAGGATTATTATTTTATTAGAATGATATTTAACTTGAAGCTCATTCTGAACCAGTTAATGTTTGAATCTAAGCACTTTTCATGCATTAACTCATCTAATCCTCATAACAAAACCAGAGGCTAGATATTATTCCTGTTTTACAGACGAGGAAACTAAGCCACAGAATGGTTTTGTAAACTTGCTTAGTATACTGATAAAATTAGGACTCAAACCCAGAAAGTGTGGTTCCAGAGCCGTCTTGATCCCTCGACCACACTGCCTATTAGATTAAACACTGGATCACCAAACAGGGTTGGCCCTGTTTTTCTTTTCCAACTATCTCCCATCTTTCTCATTGTTTCTGTGGTACTTTCTCACTCTACCATATATCAGCAATGTGACCTTGCATCAGTTACTTCCCTGGGTTTCCTTATCTGTAAATTTACTAGGTTTTATTTTTGTTTTTTAAAGATTTTATTTATTTATTTTTAGAGAAAGAGGAAGGAGAAAGAAAGAGAAACATCAGTGTGTGGTTGCCTCTCAAGCACCCCCTACTGGGGACCTGGCTTGCAAACCACACATGTGCCCTGACTGGGAATTGAAACTTACTAGGTTTTTCAATGTTGGCATCATTTTCTAACCCTGGGAAGAAATAATCTCATAATATTAAAAAAGTGCCTGGTCCACAATGCTCAATAAACGTTCATTACTATTACAGTTACTACTACCACCACTTTATGAATACTGGAACCATAAAGCGACCCATCCTTTATAATAGATGCTTCACTTGTTTAAGCATACCAAGGCTGTGCCCTAGTGTTTTCTACAAAATGAGTCATGGCTGAGAAAATGGATTATTAAAAAAATAAGGCATTTCTATTGGGAGATTGCCAATCACACCTTGGCTATTACAATACACTAAATTCCTAGACCAGCCTCCTGGGTATATCAATCTAGGGAATTTTTGAGACTATACTTCTCTATTAACTCCTCACATCTTCCTTTCTTTGTCAATTCCTAAAGGGTATAAATCTCCTTGGATTCAATAAGAATCTGAGAATCACCTCAAATACCAACCGGCAGCTCTAAAGCCCTTAACCTGAACTGCCCCTGGTGGCACCCTCACTGCTATTCCTCCTGCCAGTCTCCACATCCAATGTCAATGTCACTGCACAGCCTTTCACCATGCTGGGCTTATATCACCCCGCTGTGAAACCCAGTGTGGCACACAGACTCCAAGGTGACCACCCTGTTCCCATCTTGTACCATTCTTGCAAATTCCTCTCTCTTTGAGTGTATTACCTGTGATTTGCTTCTAACCGACAGAATATGGCCAAAGTGATAGGGTGTGTGTGGTAACATCCCATAAGAATGTAATACGCTTCCAGCAAGAAGACCCGATTTTTCTTGCTGGCTCTGAAGCAGTACGCTGTCATGTATGTGAGCTACCTATGACGAGGTCAACAAATGAAGGCAGCCTCCAGCTGACAACCAGCAAGAATCCAACAGCCTGCAAGGAACTGAATCCTCTGAACAATCACCTGAGCTGGCAAGTAAGTCTCCCCAGCTGGGCTCAGAGGAGACCCAAGCCCTGACCAACACTGTGACTACAGCATTACAGAGGACCCAGTTCAGCTGGGCCTGGACTCCTGACCCACAGAAACTGTGAGATAATAAATGTGTGTTAAGCCATTTCTTGTTATGCAGCAATAGATAACTAATGCACCCAGACAGCAGCTCAGCACATACAGTTCATTCAGGGCAAAATATTATTTACCGAGCACCATCTATAAAGCGCCAGGTAATAATACTATTCTAGCACTGGGGATGCAGCACAGAATGAGACAGAGGAAGGTCCTACTGACTTCAGTCAATAAACAAAATAAATATCTAACAGCATCATCAAGTAATGATGGGCGTATTTGAGCAAGGACTGAATGGAGTGAGAAAATGTGCCGTACAAAGACCTGGGAGAACAGTATTCAAGTAGAGGAAACAGCAAGAAAAAAGCCTAGGTGCAGGAGTACAGCAAGTCCACGGAACAGGAAGTTTGGCAGGTCACGTGAGGTCTTGTAGACATCTGTTCTAGCTGCAATCGAGAGCCTTTAAAGTATTTTGTGCAGGGGCTGACATGATTCAATATGCATTTTTAAATATCACTCTGGCTGTAGAAAACAGAACAGGTTAGAGAGGGAAGAAAGAGGCAGAGAGGCTGGCTGGAAGCCCACTGAAGGTGAAAGGCGATGATGTGCTGTTCTGAGGCCGTTGTGTTAGGGACGGTGAAAGCTGGTGTATTCCCAAGATGTATTCTGAAGGCACAGCAAGCAGCATTTGCTCGTAGCCCGAATACAGGTGGTGTTAAGGAAGAGAAAGAAAAGGTGATGTCTAGGTAGCAATTACATAAGTATTGGTGCCATTTACTTCAATAAGGAAAACTGGAGGGAAGAAATGACTTGGTGGGGAAAAAATCAGAAGTCCTATTCAGACATTAAATACGATATGTTTATTGGACATATTCAAGTGGAGGTATCAAGTAGGCAACTGGACAGAAAGTCTAAATCTCAGAAGTAAAGTTGACTGGGGTTCTAAATGTTAGCCTGAGCTTACAGATGGCTCTAAGGCGTGTGACAGCATGAGAGCAGACAGAAGAAAGATGCAGATGGAGAAACTAGCCAGGGGCTGAGTCCTATGAAAACAGGAAAAATAAACCAACAAAGAGCCTAAGCAAAAATAGCCAGTAAGGTAGGAGAACCAGGAACCTGCAGGGTTGCAGAGGCCAATACAGAGAAAGTCTCGAAGCGGGGGAAAGAGAGCAGCTGTATCAAATGATGCTGGGCAGGCAAACAAGAGGATGGAGAACACTCCCTCTATCCTGGATCACCAGTGATCCTGACAAGTCAAACGGCAGCGAAGAAGACTAACTGGAGGGGTGTCGACAAAGAATGGAAGGAAAGTAACGTGAAGATAATAAAAATGGAGGCTGCTCTAAAAGGACCAGAGGAGACTGCAGAAGAGCGGGTGTGAGGAGGTGCATATGAGGGCAAGACAGGAACCCTTTAACTTCTACTTTAGGACAGGCAGCACTGGGACAGGCTTACATGCTGTCACAAGCTGTCCGGTAGCGAAGAAGACTGTATCATCTGTGTATAGAAAGCTGAATTCAAAATCCAGCATTCCTTCCAAGATTAAAATCTTTAGGAGGGAAAACACAATAATATGACCTTTTAATTACTAAATCCAGTTAAATGCAAATCGGGAAGAGAGAAGTTTTCTAAATTCTTCTCACGGGAGGAAGACCTACCTGGACTCTCCACTCTCTTATAGTGGTATGGGTTGATACAAACTTCTTTTTGCTTAGATCCAAACGGAAATTCACAAATATCCAACGGTTTTAGCTCATGATGACTCTGCAAATCAGGCCAGCGCCAAACACGACAATATATAACGTGGGGTAAGCCTTTTCGGTGAGAAACCTGCAGGCGTCCATCTAAAGACCTGGGGATAGTGACACATTTGCTCGGCTGTCCCGGACTGCTCAAGGCCTTCTCCAGTTCCTCCATGGCACCCTTTTTCTTTTTCAACTTTTTCACCAAAGCATCGACGGCCTTTTCCGCCCATTTCTCCTCTTCGTCACCCTGCTTCCAGCCCAGCAACCGCTTTACTGCTGGACTAGTAAAAGAAAACAAGCTGGCCATTGACGTCATTTGACAGAAATCTTCAGAGACCTTCCTGCAACTCAAAGTCGGGGCTACTGAAGGAAGAGGTCACAGACGTAGAGTCATACACAGGTCCTGGGCAGAAGTTCCAATTTAAAAGGCAAGAGTGACATTTATCTTCTTAAGTGCCATAAGCTTCTTTACATTGGCTCAAGTCCTGAAAGAGAAAGGGGGAAAAGGATAAGATCCCTAATTTAAAAGAACGCAATTAACATACATTAAAATCAATATAATTGAAAAGTATGTTATTTTTAAATAAGAGAGAAAAGCATTATAAACTGGGGGAAAAAAAAAAACCCTAAGTCTAGAAAAAAATTTTTCTCTAAAGTCCTGTGATCACTCAATTCCTTCTTAATATGAGCAAATAAGTCACAGGCAATGCCAAATAATAACCAAAAGCAAAAACAGGTCGCTCTACTTTCTATGTATTATTTAAAAACAAACAAACAAGGAAAAACAGCCTCTAAACACTTTAATTCCTTTGGTCAGACCAGTAAGCCCCAGATGGCCTTCTAAGGTTGGACTCCGAGTACTTTTCTTCATTGAAACCCATGGTACATACTATGTCAGTTTTGAGCATTATATGTCCTGATCTGAACAAGAGTCTTAAGAGAAATCTAGCTCTTCTGTAAGGTCACAGTTCTCGTTAAAATGTTTCACAAACTTGTAAGGTTTGGGCAAAAGCCCTGGTCTTATTCAACTCACATTATTGCAAATTTACTAAAGCTTGTCATAAGATAAAATGTACCAAACCCTCAAAAAAATCCTAATACACCTGTCAGAAAAATGAAAAGTATCTATTTTTAAAACTAAGAATGCTGAATAGATTTAAAGAGAATTCAAAGTTTAACCCCTCAAAAAGGGCAGTTTATAATTTTATAATTCCTACTGCCTTCTGGGATTTTTTTTAGAGACATTATTTATTCACTTTTAGAGAGAGGGGGAGGGAGGGAGAGAAACATCGATGTGTGAGGGATCGGTTGCCTCTCACACCTCCAAGTGGGGACCTGGCCCGCAACCCAGGCATGTGCCCTGACTGGGAATCAAACCAGCAATCTTTCGGCATGCAGGCTGGCACTCAGTCCACTGAGCCACACCAGCCAGGGCACCTTCTGGGATATTTTAAACACGTTCAGTTAACAAACCTGCTCCAGGCTGACCACGACTCTGCACCATGAAGCCCAAAGAGCTGATGACAAGAGGAAGCGCTGTGCAGTGGCACTCCACTGATGAGAGTGAGCGTGGTCCCCTGTGGTGACTGCACAGCCAGCTACAGACCATGAGCAACCAGTGAAGCAGCAGGAGCAGTATCTGGGAAAAAAGATGTCAGTGATAAAGATGCTTCCTTTCTTGTGCCTAAAATGGCCACAGACTGCGGCAGCTCTGCCTGTGACAAATTCTAGCATCAGGACTATTCTATACTAGGGGTGCATCTTCCCAGAAGAGAATATATGTGGTCAGTTAAAACCCAGGTAAACATGAAAATAAAACTGAATTAAATTAAACAAATAATTACTGATCACTATGTGCCACATATTATGAACAGCCATCATAGTGCTTTAAAAAAAAAAATCACACCAAATAGGTTTCATCTTCAGTGCTGATTCACTCATTCAGCACATACTTGCTGAGAGCCTACTATGTGCCAGGCACTGTTCCTGGTACTGATCAACTAACTACCAGTGGCTCTCTAGCCTGCTATGTTAGAACAATGGGGAGAAGGGTGCAGGGAAGTGAAGACATACTCCTTATGTATGAACGACTATGCCCAACCCCACATAGGAACATTTTTGCCAGATACGTAAAACTGGCTACATTAAACTACAGATATATAACGAGAGAATGAAAGCACATTTTTTAGTAACAAGTCTCAGATTATAACGTGTTATGTGCTAAAAAAAAAACTTAAAAAGGGCTGACCTCGGTTGCAGCTACATCAAGGACATAGGATATAAGCCATCTGGGTCGGACACTAAAGGCATGGTTTGGCTGTATGAGATGGGCAGGGAAATTTCAAAGACAAAAGGATATCAGCAAAAAAATACACGAACAGACGTGAACAGAGCATTTCCTAGGATGGAGGGGGATACTGGCTGACTGAGCTCTTACTCTGTAAAACAGGGACACAAAGGAGGCTGGACAGGGTAGGACGTGTGCATGTGAGTGCAGATGAGCCATGGACAGGGATGCTGAGGAAGGGGAGACAAAAGGAGAGGAGCTTCAAGACCAGATATTAGACTAGCAGTTAACCACTACAAAATGCTTAATAAATGTTAGCTACTAATCTAGTATCAGCATAAGCATTATCATCATCATCATTACTGAGTAATAACCATATTATGTACTAAAAAGAAAAAAGGAAGTTAGTTGTATATGTAAACACAAAACAAAGACTAGTAAGCTAAGCTATTCAGTGTAGTAACGTCTGGGGAGTCATGGAATGGGCGAGAGTCATGGAATGGGGGAGAGGCAAGAAAGAGGGGTCCTGTGTGATTTGTTTTATATGCTTCTGTATTGTTTTAACCCTTTAACAAAGGGAATCAATAATTAATGCATTCCTTGCACAATGCTGAAATAGAAACAGTAGCTAATCTAAAATAAATCATGACGAACAGAATGGAGTTAAGAGCGCTGGTACAAAAAGCAGGAGAAACCCACGCATGTGAGCAGAAGTCAGGGTGGTGATCACCCTTTGAAGGGAAGGCGGGGTACCGACGAGAAGGGAACCTGAGGGTTTCTGCCGTCCTGGTAAAGCTCTGCCTCTCGCTCTGGGTGATTAAGTGGGAGAGTTCAGTTTGTGAAAATTCAGGTCGCTGGACAGCTAAGATGTGTACACTTAAAATTATTTTCTTGATTTATTAAAAAGTGTACAGTAGTCAGTTTCCCTTCCATTTTTCCCCATCATCAGTTCCCCTTCTCACAAGCAATCCCTTCTGTCTTTTATGTCTTTCCAGAAAAGCTTTGCACAAATACAAGTCAATACAAATATGCACATGCACACACACAGATAGATGTAAATCTTCCTTTTACATATTAGCGGTATGCTAAACAGAAAACAGCCAGGTACAGAAAAGTGTGTAACAATGTATCTTCAAGCTCTCCCCACAGCAGCACAGAAAGAGCTTCCACGGTGCTCACAGAGTCCCAGTGCAAAAGCACATCAAGCCGCATCATTCCTCTGCTCCACAATCGTCCAGGGGCTTCCCATCGCAATCAGCGCCCAAACTCCCTAACACCACTTTCTAGGGCCTACCTGATCCGGCCTTTGGCTTCTCCAAACTCCTTTCTTACCACTCTCGCCCTAACTTGGCACTTAACCATGTGTGACTTTTCCATTCCTCAAGTGCTGCAAGGTCATTTCTATCTCGAGGCCTCCGCACTTGATGCTCCTTCCTCTGGCCTTTTCTTTTCCCACATCCGCACCGTAACACGACTTCCACCCTCGATAAACACAACTGCACACACGCCACCTCCTGAAAAAGGACTGCCCTGAACACCTTATTTAAAACACACCCCACTCCCACATCGTTCTCCATCCTTTGATCCTCCTTAATCTTCTTTCATGGCGTTTGCCCTAACCTGACATTACATCAGCAATTTTATTTATGATTGTGTCTTCCCCCCGGGAAATGTCAGGAGGCACAAAGCCTCATCCTCCTTATCCACCATCGCGGACCCTGCACCTGGAACACTGCCTATTTATTAAATAAGTGAGTGAGGGAAAAACCAATGCGCAAAAGTACACATGCCTTTACAAGAACTGTATAAAATTCAAAACAAAAAAAAAAATGTTACTTATGGGTAAACATAGCCACAAGAGCAGAATGAAAGGGCACCTGGAACAAAACACACCGACCTCAGGACACTGAATCCTGACCGGGTTGCTGCTGATGAAAGAGAAACGGAAAAATGAAGGAAGCATAGAAAAGATTTCCCTGTGTTTCCTTTCAAACTAGATTTGAAGAAACTATGGCAAATCATAAGATGGTATTTTCTCTACTTGTCTGTGGGTTTGTATGTTTTATAACTCAAAAAAATTACTATTTTTAATTTTAAAAAGTAGTGTTATGAAAACAGAAGATCAGATGCTGCTCTTTGCCAGGTATATGGCCATGACCAGGTTTCACTCCTTCTAAGCCTATGTATGAACTTTTCTGCAAAGCACACGTAATGGCTCCTAAGTCCCTGAAAAGCTGAAGTAATAAAAGAGTGAGTGAGAGAGAGTGTGAGAGTGTGTGTGTGTGTGTGTGTGTGTGTGTGTGTGTGTGTGTACATGAGAAAAAATACACAGGCACATAATAGACGCTTTATAAACTGGAAAGTGCTACTCAAATATGAATTATGATCATTAGTATTTAAAGGAAGAAGACTCAAGACTTCAAAGACGGCCTGGACCTAGTCCCAACCGAACATACCCATCACTGCACCACTACACACACTTTCTGATCCACCCAAACCCTGCGCCTCTGCCCATCTGTGTTTTCCAAGGAAATCTCAGTCACCCTTAATGATCAGCTCAAAACCATCCCCTTTGTGAAGAATCCCTTACTAACCCACCCTAAAGAGGCTTTGGCCATTTACTATGTTTATTATAATTAATTAATAATATCTTAAAATGATAAAAATGTATCGTAACTTCCCAAATAGAGAACGAAACTCTCCCAGGCAGAAGTCTTCAGCACCTGGCACTATGCCATGTTCTACACCACATACTAAGGGAGTATACAAGGTCTGTCCAGAAGGCATCCAGCCACGGAATATGAAAAATACAGACATTTATTGGAGATACAAGAACATTGTATACAGGACAATGACACCCCAGGCCCCTTCAAAGTAGACACCTTGGGACCTCACCCAGTTCTCCCAATCACCATTAGCTACCCCATATTTTCCTGAATCTCACTGATGGTCTGAAATCTCTTCCCTTACAAAGGTGATTTTAGTTTGGGGAAAAGCCAGAAGTCACAGGGCGCCAAATCTGGGCTCTACAGGCGCTGAGTCACCTGGGTGGTTTGATGTTTCGCCACAAAACTCTGCATGAGATGTGATGCATGAAGCTGCCAATCACCAGCTGCCCATAGCTGCAGCCTTTTGAACCATCCAAATAGTTTCTGTGGAGGAATGTTCAAGCTTAACGCAAAATCTGGTGCAGATTCGTAGCTCTACCAGCTCAAGTCATTTTGAGTGTGTTGGCCACGCAGTACGCATGCTCACTCGATGTGTCTACAGTGGTATGGTAGAAGATCAAACACAAAGGAGAGTTTTAAAAGAATGTGAACAGAGAAAAGGCCAATGACTTCGGTGAACGGTGGTGAACGGCGTGTCATTAGTTAGACTTCAAGAGACTGGCTTTAGCATAAATAAGGAGTGTCAGATTTCAAAACCTAAGGCTCAATTTGTGTGTTCTTCAACCTAGCAGTAGGAAAAGGGTAGAGACAAACCTTACACTCAACTCTTTAAGCACAGAACGGTTAAAATTTTTAAACATGTTTAATGGAATTCTTTCTAAAAATGTGTTACAACTTTCCAAACTATAAGTGGTACGTGCAAAGTAATCCAAGTGCTCATTATCTAAGTCTCACCTTACAAAGTTAAAAAAGGGAACAAAATTCATCGCAAAAACTCATGCATGAAAAAGCCAAAGACCTAATCAGGCACCTCAGAGGGTAAACTGGGCTTGCCATCATGAGCTATCAAGAGAGACTTTTTAAAAGTGTAACAGTAAAATATCACTCCGTATCTACCAAAATAACTAGATTTTGAAAAGAAAGTAAGAGTGAGTGTTCATGACAATACAGAGCAAATGGAACTCATCTATTCCAGTAAGACCATAAATTAACCCAAGCACTTTGGAAAACTGTTTGACAGTATCTACTAATGCTAAACGTAAATTTCTGGAACCAAGGAATTCCATTTCTAAAAATCATGATGAATTTCGCAGATATAATACTGAAGTCAGACACAAAAGATTAAACATTATATAATTCCATCTATGTGACATTCAAAAAGAGGAAACATTAACCTGTGTCATCAGAGGCTAGAATGTTACTAAGATGGGACAAGACTCTTCTGGAGAGCTAGAAATTTTCTGTATCTTGATTTGGGTGACAACACAGATGTATACATACATGAAAGTCCCCTGAGTTACACACATTAAGATGTATATACTTTATTATAAGGTATACTTCAGTGCAAAAAAAACCTTTTAAAAATGTCCCAGTGAACTGATCACCTATAATAAATTAGTTCCCATTCACTACCATCTCCCTCATCGTAGACCAAGAGTGAAACTGCAAATTTGCAAAAACCGTAAGATTTCACCAACTTTATTAGACAATGTAGGCAAACAACGCAGGGCCTGGAATTCAATTTTACCCTACAGTTACTCTACAGGCGAGTAAGCTAGTAGTTCACAGACACTGACAAAGGACAGGAGAGACTCCTGGGTCAGGGCAAAGAACTGTATTACTCAGGGCACAGCAGCAGCAGCAGCTCTGAGGTTCCCTTTGCCTCTGAGACCCACGGTAGTGATGCACTATGGCCCGGATGGACGGAACTCCTGCAGTGGGTTTGCAATGATGAGGAACACTGAGCTTCGGGAATTCGTCACTTTTGTGGTAATCAGTAAGCAAACCTGCTTCCTGGACAGAAAGAATAATTCGACTACCAAAGGGAAAAGCAATGTGTATTTTTAATGGATTAGCACCACAAATGTCAAGCAGGAAGGATGCTATAAAGCATGCTACTAAATTATTTAGTAAAAAAAATTAAGCCTATCCATTCACACTTGATTCATTCTTTGTTCATTATAAGTAATGAATGTTCACAATTATAACCTAATGTTTTTCCAAAATTTAAATTTTTCAAGATAACGTCCCAATCAGGCCTTTTAATCACAATTTAGTATGAAATTCTGATCTGCATTTTAAGTGGTTTCACTTTACATGGACTTTTTCCTAAACCAATTATCATTAGTTTGCGACGACCTAACTAAACGTTACATGAGCTTTTCTTGACGGCTTAGCACCATCATCACGACCCTCTCACTTCGCTGTGCTGGAAGTCCTCTGCAGAAAGCATGGGACATGAGTACCCTGTACAGAACACAGGAAAGTGCATGAGTGACTTCGAAAAGTTACTTACATGGGCAACTTGTTTTGAACACAAGTTTCCTAAAAGAATATAGCTATTTCAAGGATTTCAACAGCATCCTTTCTATAAAATCAATTGCTAAAGCAAAGACAGAACTACTCCTCTGATGATGAGGAGGAGGAAGAGGAGAACGGGGCGGGCGGGGGTACTACTGACATGTTGAATATTCACTGTGCCAACCACTGTTACGGACCTTGTATTTATAGTCCAAAAATCATTAACATCTCTGAACAGCCATATGAGGTAAATTCCATTATTCCCATTTTACAGATGAGAAAACAGACAAAAGGACATTAACTGTAATTTGCTTATTTACATAGATAGGAAGAAATAAAGCCAGGAACTGAGTCCCTGGCAGCCCAGCTCCAGAACCTACACTATTCCTAACTACTAGACACGCTAACTCCTAAAAACAAAGCCTCCTGCCAAGATATTTTCTTCCCTTAAAGATCTTCTCTGTTGTTCTCTCTGACTTCTCCAAAACATTCAAATCATCATATGTTGTCATGAGATAAGATTATGCGGTTTCAGACACCAAGAATAACCAAGTTCAATGTGCTCATCTTCAAGGTGTTTTACACCACTTAGCATAGTCTCTTCAACTTCTTTCTCTACTTTAGCCCACTCTTCCTCAGTTTAGCTAAGTCAGTCAGTAGGTATGAAAGACTATCCAACGTTTAGCTATTATTGTATAAAAAATTACATTTATTATTGGCAGCCTTGTCTTTTGGACTTACAAAGCTCCAATTATCATTAGCACATTTTTCTACACTTGTCACTAGAACACAATTACCTAAAAAATGATGAGACAATGCTTGACTTCATTTTAAATGTTTTTTCTAAATATAAACATAAGATTTCTAGCTATAAGATATGCTTAACCACAATTACTTCATTAATGATTGGTATACTTACTTCCTTATATTCTCTCTCTCTTGATATATATATATATA
>VMDR010021146.1:0-17047 GCA_007922815.1 Macrotus californicus | reverse complement strand
CTGGATGGATGTGGTTTCTTTAATTCCATAGTTGTCAGAATTTCCTTCAACTCAATTTGTGATGGATCTGAGTGATGATTGTTCTATATGTTAGTATTAATATTGATGTGGTTGTGCAAGGAGGCAAGCCTTACTTACCTATGCTGCCATCTTCCCTCCATATCATTTCTAAGAAAACAGTGGTCTGCTTTAATTTCCTTGTTTCCCGGCCATGGTAAACTCTAAAGTCAATGTCTACCAGCTGAGAGGACTTCATTCCCAGTGCCATATCTTAACATTAGAGCTACCTACTTTGCCTCCTCGCACAACCAAAAAAATGACAACAAAATTTAAAAACAAAAAATAACCGGAACTGCCAGAAAATTGAACTGTATGGAAGTCTGACAACCAAGGAGTGAAAGAAGAAACATTCATCCAGACTGGTAGGAGGGACAGAAATGGGCAGCCAGGGCGGAGAGGATGCATGTAGCAAGGCGGTGGCTGGTGGACCTGGCAGTCCCACATTTGTGTGTGGATAATCAGGAAGAACAACTGGGGAGCAAGACAGATCATGCAACCCAGGGTTCCAGAGCAGGAATATAAAGCTACCAATCCTCTGATAGTAAAAAACTCATGGGGGTTGCAGTGGCAGGAGAAACTTCCATCCTCAGAGGGTCCTAGAATGTACACAGGCCCACCCACTGAGGAATCAGCACCAGAAGGGCCCAATTTGCTTGTGGGTAGCAGGGGAAGTGATTGAAAGCCGGCCAATAGGTCAGCAAGCGGCATTGTTCCCTCCTTGACTCCTGCCTCACATACAGTACCACAACGCATCAATGTGAGTTGCCCCGCCCTGGTGAATAACTAAGGCTCTGCCCCTTATAAAGTAACAGCTGTGCCAAGACAAAAAACATATGGCCCTAATGAAAGAATAGATCAAAGATGCAAAAACAGAACTAAGTGATGGAGACAGAGCCAACCTATCAGATGCAGAGTTCAAAACACTGGTAATCAGGATGCTCACAGAAATGGTTGGGTATGGTCTCAAAATGGAGGAAAAAGTGAAGGCTATGCAAAGTGAAATGAAGAGAAATGTATAGGGAACCAACAGTGAAGGGAAGGAAAGAAGGACTCAAATCAACAATTTGGAGAAGGAAGAAATAAACATTCAACCAGAACAGAATGAAGAAACAA
Source organism: Macrotus californicus (assembly GCA_007922815.1). Taxonomy (NCBI): domain Eukaryota; kingdom Metazoa; phylum Chordata; class Mammalia; order Chiroptera; family Phyllostomidae; genus Macrotus; species Macrotus californicus. The sequence goes on along the minus strand of VMDR010021146.1, from coordinate 15,874 downwards.
GAATTCAAAAAAATGAGGAGGCTTAAGAACCTCCGGGACAACTTTAAATGTTCCAACATCCAAATCATAGGGGTGCCAGAAGGAGAAGAGGAAGAGCAAGAAATTGAAAACTTATTTGAACAAGTAATGAAGGAAAACTTCCCCAATCTGGCAAAGGAAATAGACTTCCAGGAAGTCTAGGAAGCTCTGAGAGTCCCAAAGAAGTTGGACCCAAGGAAGCCCACACCAAGGCACATTTTAATTACATTAGCCAAGATTAAAGATAAGGAGAGAATCTTAAAAGCAGCAAGAGAAAAGAAGACAGTTACCTACAATGGAGTTCCCATAAGACTGTCAGCTGATTTCTCCAAAGAAACTTTGCAGGCAAGAAGGGGCTGGAAAGAAGTGAACCTTAAAACAACTGAAGAAACAAACTAAGCAAACAATTAGAACAGGAACATATTCACAGAAATAGAGATCATATGGAGGGTTATCAGCGGGAAGGGGGAGGGAGAGGATGGGGGAAAAGGTACAGAGAATAAGCATAAATGGTAGGTACAAAATAGACAGCGGGGGGCGGTCAAGAATAGTATAGGAAATAGAGAAGCCAAAGAACTTATATGTGCGACCCATGGACATGAAGTAAGGGGGTGGGAATGTGGGTGGGAGGGGCGGTGTAGGGCAGAGGGAAATAAAGAGGTCGGGGAATGGGACAACTAAGAAATATCACAGAAGATAGGACAGTCACTACATATTCAATGGAAATTACATGCATCTTGGAGACCCCAATCCATGGGGAAGACTAAGAAAATAAACCACACAATAAAAAAGCAGCTGGTGAAAATATGCCAGGAAACACATTTAAAATGAGACCAGGTACTTCCTTTCACCTTTATCTGGATTAGGGTAGCACCCTGACAGGCTTAAATTAAAACCTTTTAGAAATAGTTTGTGGGAGACTCTTCCAAGTTCCTGTCTTAGGAACACCTCCTTTAGATTTAGAACATGAATAAAAAATCAATGTGTGTAACAATTATGGCAAGTATTAACAACTTTGCACATGTTTGCTCATTACAGATCTATCTACCCATCTCACCAGACCTTACACCCAATTCAGCTGGAAGACTTGGTCTTACTAAAGACCAGGAAGACTCAAGGTTTTGAACAACAGTCAGCCAAACAATGGATCCATCCCTATGATGTCTGGCTGACAACACACTTTCATGAAGCACACGAGAACTAAGCCTTGGATCCTCCACAACATATATAGCAGGCACTGCCTGAGGAGGATGCAGATCTTTCTGCTGCTATTGATACTGCAAAGGAAAGCTGGACCTGCACTCCTGAAAGAGATTTGAAATCCCTCTTTTGGAATGGGACAGTGATTCCAAAGCTAAGTGAAAATGTTACTTTTTATTTTATTATTTTTTGATAATCACTATACTTTAAACTCATGGTTGGACTGATAATGCCTTTGTGTGCATTTACCAGACAATGGCTTCCTTGGCAAAGTTATACCACTGTTGTGTATGCCACCCAAAGCCCCACTCAGAATTAGGTAATGGAGAATCCTTTAGTCCCTCCAGTTTCTGATTTCACTACAATTCTCCCTGCACCACTAGGCATACCCCTCTCTAAATACCTGATTGCTTGTCTACACAATAAGTCTCACTTTGGAAGCCCATCTGCAACACTACCCCTTGAAGAAGCAGTCTACAAGCTTTGTTTTTTCAGTAGTGCCACCCTCCAGACACCATGCATGCCTACATCCAAAGACAACAATCCTTCTCCCTCCCATAAAGGCTTCCCTCCATTCTTTTAATAAAGACCCCCTCCTTCCTTTAATAAATAGCAAAAATCTCTGGACCTGTGGGTATGGAAGATTATGTCCCTTGACAGCAGGAAGAAAATACACAAGATATGACCTCCATCCATTTCCCCTTGTAATATTACAAGGGTTAGGAGTTTTGAAGGGAGGAATTATTACCATACACAGCTGGTCAGAGCATGGGCAGCCCATGGCAGGGTGAGCATGGGTCCAGCTGGTCACTTCAGAGCAGCAGGCCACATAAAAGCTGTGCAGAGGAGGCAGGTGCACCAGAATCCAGACTCCAACCAGCTCCCCTGAATGTGCAGGTGCCATGTACAGTGACAGGAGGTGGGCTGAGGGCTGTGGCATCTCCAGGCTTCCTGATGATGGGTCCTTCAGCCCCCCTCACCACTCATCCTGATATCATATGCAGTCATGGAGCACCAGGGAGTCTCCCCCATTGGCAAGATGATGCAAGGCAAGGTTCTTATATGGAACATGCCAAAGGCTAGAAAGGAGAGATGTTCTTTGACATGGGATTCCACCATTCTCCCAGGTTGCAGAACCTGAATAAACCTCTTCCTTTTGCACCAGAACCTGTTTCACGAGTTTGGCTTTCACTGAGGCAGGGAGCCAAGCCTCCATTTTCGGTTATACTAATACATATCTTATTTTTGAATAGTGATGGAATAGGCATGGGGCCCAACACATTTATCAGACAAAATTTTCCAACTAAAATTTAATAACCTTTTTTAGTTACTTTCTATTATTGCATAACCCTAGTTAAAAATGTGTAGAAATGATATAAAGTTTCCTTCAAAAATTGTTTTTAATCCAGAGAGAGAGGAAGAGGGAGAGAAAGAAATATCAATATAAGAGAAACATTGGTTGGTTATGTCCCGTACGCATCCTAAATGGGGACTGATACTGCAACCCAGACATGTGCAGTGAATGTGAATTGAAGCAACAATCTTTCAATGAACTGGTTGATACTCCAACCAACTGAGCTACACCAGCCAGAGCTACAATTTCCTTTTAAAATAAATTTTAGGGAAAAGGAGAGAATTGACTTTTTAAAATATGCCAAGAAAACAATTGTAGGGCATGGCTAAATGAATGGAGGTGGAAGCTCTGTTCTGTTAATGCCCACCAAAAAAACTCTTTCATCTATTTTGAGATCTGTAGGAGTTTAAGCTTTTGGGGAGGTCAAGCACTGGGCCTATGGCTTCTCTTGTCTCTTGAACTAAAGCTGTATCACAGCATAATTTAATAAATGGATTATATGTGGAAAACACTTGCGTTTTCCTTTACTCTCACACTACTACCACACTCACAATACTTTTGACACCAGAGGTGTGGGATTTTTTTCCACATAAGCCAATTCTCCGACAACAGCTGTGTGTCCTGCAATTTAATTCAATTCTGACACTAACAAGTTAACTGAGACCCCACAGGTTAAGAGCTCAGTTACAAAAGACTGACTGCCACTGAAGATGCCAATTGCAATTAGTAGATCTCCCTGTTCCCACAAGTTCTGTATGACTTGGCTACAAATCAGAATTCTCACAGTGCCCTCCTTAGATCTACTTTCCAGATTTAATAATTTTATAATTTACCAGTTTATAATGAAATGATAAAACACAGAGATGAACATCTGCATAGAAGAGATGCACAGGGCAAGGTATTGGGGGAAGTGCTTCCATGCCCTCAACAGGTGCTCCAACCTCCCAGCACCTCCATGTGTTTAGCAATATAGAATTTTTCAAACCTCATACTTTGGGAATTTTTATGGAGGCCTTATCACATAGGAATGATTGATTGTTAACTCTACATCCAGCCCCTCTTCCCCCTCTTCAGGGAATAGGAGGATGGAGCTAAAAGTTCCAAGCTTTTTATGATGATTTTTTCTTTCTGGTGACTTGGTTATATGATAAAATGGCTATTTGGATACTTTGGGTTAAATGTATTATGAAAATTTATACAATATGATCTTCATTTGTGGCTTTATTATATTCCTATTGGGCAATGCTGCTAAGAGAAACACTGTTGTACAAAAAGAAATATGCTCAAAATTTTAACTGTAATATTACTTAAAATAGTAAAAATTGGGAAACATTAGTACCCACCGGCAGGAAAAAACAAACATTGCTGGAGGGCTTCTACAGTTAATAAAATATATGTAAAAATGAAAAGCACAATATAATACATTGTATTGTTTATAGAGACAAAGGAAAGTGTTCATATAGCATAAAAATGGAAAACAGGAATGGAAAAGGGTTATGAGTTCTTCACGACAGTGATTATTTCTGGGGAAGAAAAGAGGAGAATAGGTCTTAGTATATACAAAGAACTTCAATGAATTAGTAAGAGCTTAGTTCTTTTGAATAAAAAAAATTCTCTATGCAAACATGGCAAAATGCCAACAATTATCAAATATTTGTCATCTCAGTGTGGTGGCTTCATGTTATTTTTGTTATGTTGTTCTGCATTTTTGTGTGTTTAAAACAGTTCATAATTTTTACTTTTTAATATACTTTATGATTATGCTATTACAGTTGTCACAATTTTTCTTTGTCCCCTTCCCCTCCAGCAATCTCTCCCCCTAGTTCATGTCCATAGATCATGCATATAAGTTCTTTAGCTTCTCTATTTCCTATACTGTTATTAACATCCTCCAGTCTATTTTGTACCTACCAATTATGCTTCTTAATCCCTGCAACTTTTCCTCCCACACCCCCAACCTGTTCTCTCCCTTCCCACTCCCAGCTGATAACCCTCCAAATGATCTCCATACCTATGATTCTGTTCCTGTTCTGGTTGTTTGCTTACTTTGTTCTTGTTTTTTTAGATTCAGTTGTTGATAGTTGTGAATTTGTTGCCCTTTAATAATGCTCATAGGTTCGATCTTCTTTTTCTTAACTAAATCCCTTTAACATATCATATAATAATGGCTTAGTGGTGATGAATTCCTTTATCTTTACCTTGTTTGGTGACCACTTTTTCTGCCCTTTCATTCTAAATGATAACTTTGCCGGATAGAGTAATCTTGGTTGTAGGTTCTTGCTTTCCATCACTTTGAATATTTCTTGCCTGCAAAGTTTTTTTTGAGAAATCAGTCGATAGTCTTATGGGAACGTCTTTGTAGTAACTCTGCTTTTCTCTTGCTGCTTTCAAGATTCTCTCTTTGTCTTTAGCCTTTTACATTTTAATTATGATGTGTCTTGGTATAGTCCTCTTTGGGTCCAACTTATTTGGGACACTCTGTGCTTATTTCACTTGTATGTCTATTATCTTCATCAGATTAGAGAGATTTTCTTTCATTATTTTTTCAAATAAGTTTTCAATTTCTTTCTCTTCTCCTTTTGGCATCCCTTTGATTTGGATGTTGGAATGTTTAAAGTTGTCCCAGAGGTTCCTAAGCCTCCCCTCATTTTTTTTGAATTCTTGTTTCTTCATTCTGTTCTGGTTGAATGTTTATTTCTTCCTTATGTTCCAAATCATTGATTTGAATCCTGGCTTCCTGCCCTTCACTGTTGATTCCCTGAAGATTTTTCTTTATTTCACTTAGTGTAGCCTTCATTTGTTCCTTTATTTTGTGTCTGTACTCAATGAGTTCTCTGAGCATTCTGATCATCGGTGACTTGAACTCTGCATCTGATATGTTGGCTATCTCCAGTTTGTTTGTTCTTTTTCTAGGGTTTTGTTCGGTTTTTTCATTTGGGCCATATTTCTTTGTATCCTCAGTTTAACAGTCTCCCTATGTTTGTTTCTATGTATTTGGTAGAGCTGCTTTGACTCCCTGTAAAAGGCACCCATTGGGATGAATGTGGCTTCTTTAAATCCTTGGTTGTCAGACTTCCATACGGCTCAATTTTCTGATGGTTCTGGTCATTATTTGTTTTGAGAAATAGTTGTAATTTTATCTGTAGTTGCATGAGGAGGTGAAACAAGTCTATTTACACATCTATCTTTGCTGAAAGTCCTAAATTCTCTGGCCTCTTTGATGGTGCACAGTTTGATATGCTGTTTGCATGAAAATGATTCCCTTCAATTCAGGAAACTCAAAGATCTCAAGATCTCAAGGATCTTGAACAACTTTCCAATCTGGGATCATGTAATGAGTCACATCACCAGACAAGAGTATCCCATCATTGTGGCAGGTGTCAGGCTGCTGGCACAGCCGCTGTTACAGGGCATGCTGTGCTGCAGGTAATGCTCCTGCACAAAGTGCAGTGTCTGACCCTGAAAAGTCTTTAGAAGCAGCACCTTCCCCAGCATAGTGGCAGCACTCATCTGAACAGAGCTCCCAGTTCATAATTTTTAAAAGAAACAGGTCATGAAGAGTTTTCTTCCCCATGCTAAGGAGTTGACCTTTCTTTGGTCATTGTGTGGCAACCATTTAAGTGTTATGAATAGGGGAAGAAATTTCCATTTAGAGAGAGCATTTTGGCAGATTCACTTTTTTTTAAGACCATCCAGCCCACTAGCTAATAAAAGTCAAGAAAAATATTTCATTGCTGTGGACATAGATTTTTTCTTTATATTTAAACAACTCTGAAATTGGGGTGTATCCTGTTGGGGCATGTGTGTCATTGTCTGTGCTTGCAGAGTGGGTGTTAGCCACTTGGATGAAAATCCTGGAGATTGTAGTGGAGCTCTCTTAAATGCTGTATCACTAGCAGTCTTCATGGTACTGAGAATGATAATGTGGGAAACCACTGATATCAGTGACTGAATCAAAAATTGATTCAGAAGAGGTAGATTCTATATATGAAGGAATTTTAGGGAAGGATTAACTTATTTAATTGGTCTATATTTTCCTTTTTATATATGCCCAAAAGTAGAATGACTTTTAATTTTTTTAAATTATGGTAAAATACTCATAAAATTTACCATCTTAACCATTGTTAAGTGTACAGTTTGGTGGCATTAAGTACATTCACAGTGTTATGTAAATATCACCACTATCTCCGGAACTCTTCTCCTTTTATACAACTAAAACTCTGCACCCACTTAACAAGAACTCTCGATTTCCAGCCACCACAATGAAACCCACTCTCCAAATTTCATACAAGTACATCTGATTGGAAGGACCTACATAAATCACAAGAGAAAAAAATTTTTTTGCAGATCTTGGAATAACATCGTTTTATTCACCCCTATTTCCTTATAGGTTTGGGAAAAGAAAACCTATTCCACCTGGGCACACTGTGTGGTGCTTGCATGTTCTCCCCTTGTCCAGGTTTTCCCCCTGGGACCCAGGTGTCTTCCCACACCCTAAAGGTAGGCAGGAGAAAATCCGGGTCTGCATTGCCTGGGTGAGCCTTGTGATAGAAAGTCCTTTTGTCCAGGGCTGGCTCCCACATTGTGCTCAGACAGGCCCCTGTCACCCACAACCCTTCACTGGAATAAACAGATTGGGAAATAACCTACCCTGCTTTTATTCATTCTTTAAGTGTGTGTGTAGCTCACATTTATTTCAGTGTTTAATATCAGAAGTGTTGGGTGACATTTTTGTAACCAGTAATAGGCCACAGGAACTTAACTCTTGTCTATATAAATTAGCCTATGGCAAACTTTTGTCGCAGTATTCAGAATCTACAGATGGCGTTAAGAGAGATTTACTTTAATTTATTGAGAGCCTCTCGACACCCCACCCTGGTAGTCTCTAGGTCACTTTTTCCACTTGTAGATCTTGTGCACCAGCCTCAAGAAGATTGCTGGGGGCAGGGGTGGTGAGTGCTGCTCAATGAGACCCATAAGGCATCTATAACTGTCTTCTTTGTACTGCATGAACACAGCCTGCAGATTCAGTTCCTCGTACAGAGCCTTCACCTGGGCCACCTTCTCAGCCTCCTTCTGTCCATAATTCTCCTGCAAAATCTGGCGCTGTTCTGGAGAGACCCATTGGAGACACTGAACCACCAGATAGCTGCATTTACTGTCCTAGATGTCAGTGCCAATCTTGCCTGTCACACTGGAGTCCCCAAAGAGATCAAGGTAATCATCCTGAATCTGAAAGAGCTCCCCCATCTCCCACAGGATCTTCTTGGTATTGGCATGTTCCTTCTCCCCATCAGTGCCCGCCATATACATGGCAGCAGCTACAGGAAGGTAGAAGGAATAGAAAGCTGTCTTATACTTGACAATAGATTTGTACCTTTTTTCAGTGTATCTGCCAAGATCCACACTGCCTTGCAGGGCCTTGATGAGGTCCAGGGTCTTTCCAATCTCAGTCTGATAAGAACTCTACAGGAAGAGCTCGATCAGGTTCAGGTAATAGGGCTGCTCCTGGCAGTAGAGCTTCAGCAGTCAGTAGATACATGCTCCCAGAAGAACTGCTTCACTGATGGCATCCAAACCGATGCCTGGCTTCTGATACCAGCAGATCTGCCCCTGTTGGATGACAGATGAATCCATAATGTCATCTGACACCAGGAAGAAAGCTTGGAGCAGTTCTGCACACCAGCCCACAGCCATGGCCTGCTGCAGACTGTTGGCATCCAGCTTTCTTGGTTCCACCAAATCCTGGAAGCTTGTCAGCACAGCCATGCCCTGCTGGTACTTGCCTCCCATGACGTTGTACTCCAGCACCTCCTTGAGATGGGCAATAGCATCTCCTATTTCTGAGTGTCCCATGTCACCCTCAGTCTGCACCCTGACAATCTCGGAGAAGTGCTGGATGAAACTCTGATTTTTTTCATCATAAACATCCAATTCTTGGTCTCCATTTATTCTGAGGGAGGAGTGAAGTACTCTGTTGCTGGATGCGGGTTCTTTGCTAACAAAATTTCAATAGAGTATAGAAAAAGTAGTTTTTAGCTTTTCAGTCTCTGATAACTGATGGCTCTGTGAGCTTCCAGTGAGGAGCAAGACATTCTACAAGGGGCTGAAATAGATGTTAAGCGCTGTTCTTCTATACCCATTGTAAATATCTACCAGTACTTGTCCTGGAATACACTGGAGAAAGATTATTCGAAACAGGGAAACAATATCTAGAGGTGAATTCTTTGAGTTTGAAACACAAAACTTGATCTCTCTAATTGTCCTTGTAACTCCCAGGAGAGGCCTATGCAGTGGGAAAGGACATTCTCCAGGCATAAACACACCAGTTTATGAGCCAGTCTTGACTGAAAACCTTACACAAATAAGACCCATAAAATTTCCCGTACTTGCTGCCAATGGGACTTGGCAATCCTTGAACTTTTATCTCATTGAATTGTTTGTCTAAGTGAACTTTCTTTTGAAATGGTCAACATGCCACTGTGTTCTCCCAAACTTTTCCCATTACCATGTGCTTTGATACCCTAGCACTGAGTTGCATTATTAACTGATGAGATTTTTTAGTCCCAGTTCTCTATTTGTGACAGTTTGTGAGTTTCTTCCTCCCTTTACTTGGCAAAAAGTAAGGGAAACAAACAACTACAACCAAACATCTTTCAACCAGTTCTCGAATTTTCATCCACTTTCAGTATACCTTTCAGTAGCAGTTGTGTCATCAGCAGAGTGCTTTCGTGACAATTTTGATGTATCAAACTGGCAGAAACACATTGAAGAAGATGGCAATAATTCTAGCCCCAGATCCAAGCAAATAAGGATTATATTACTCAAGAATGTAATACAAGTGACAAAATCTGAACTCATTCAATGGACAGACTTACTAGCATTTAAGAGCCAAGCAAGACTCAAGCCCAGATGCTTTTGGTAGTGGTTTTATATATTTATCTCAAAATCATCTGGAAATCTCTGGTTCCTTTAGGTAGCTCCCTTGATATTTTTTTAACAACATGGTTGTCACTTACCTCGCTCTGCTGATGTTTTTCATTTCCTCAGTCCAGGACAGCCACTGAAACAAAGACTAATATTTGATGACAGATGGCTCTGTGAGCTTCTGGTAAGGCCATATCTCACTTTGGAATGCAAGCAATAGCAGAGTTTCTCTAGAGTCTTATTTATTATACTATTCTTGTGCACAAACTCATTAGATGTAAAACATTTTGCCAGTCAACTTGATCCTGCTCTTCCCCAGCTGTCATGCTGGCAGCACAAAGATGGCGACAGATGATGCTGATGGGCAATACAACTGCCATCTCCGCATTCCCAAATTTAATGCCGGATGATTCTTAACCTAGGGAATGTACTAGAGAAAAGAGCTAGGGTGGCATTTTGCAGCATCCTACAGTTTAATCATCATGGTACAGGGTAATTTACTAATGGCATTCATAAGTTCCCCTTGGCCAGGCCTTCCCAGCACTTGCAACCATACTTACAGCAACTGTATGAATCAACTGAAATCAAACTACATCTATCCTCTGGTGCCAGGAGAATGCTGTCAGTCCTGCATCCTGGTTCCAATTCTTGGCAAGGACTAGTTCTTTCTCCCTTTCTGGGTATGCCTGAATCAACTGAAATGCTCCAACATTTTGCATAGGCATTTTTGCAATATATAAGAAGTAATAATTTATTCAATCACTCAGTTAACAAGAGTATTTATTCTAGAGTAATTGGTATGCCCTAGATACTATACCAGGCCAAAGATACAAAGAGATAAATTTGCCCTCTGGGTAAAATTCATCTGGTGTATACTTGCCCTTTGGGTAGTAGGGAGAAAACATATAATCTAAATGTAAATTGTTTAGTTAATATTTTAGCTGCTGTGACAAATGTTCCCAAACACAATGGATTTAAGTTTATTTCACTCATTAAGAGCCCAGATTTTAGCAGGTGGCTTTGCTCTTACATAATCAGAAATCCCGATCCCTTCCATTTTGTTCCTTCTCTATCCTAAGGGTATCATCCTCATCTGGGAGATGAGGGAGAGAGTGGAAGTCATAGGAAAGGGATTTCTTTTTAAGAAGTGACATAGGCCCTGGCTGATGTGGCTCAGTGGATTGAATGCCTGCCTGTGAAGTGAAAGGTTGCTGGTTCAATTCCCAGTGAGAGTACATGCCTGGGATGTGGGCCATGTCCCCATTTAGGGGCGTGTGTGAGGCAACCAATCAATGTATCTCTCACACATCGATGTTTCTCTCCCTCTCTTTCTCCCCACCTTCCCCTCTCCTTAAAAGTAAATAAATAAAATCTTAAAAAAAAAAGAAGTGACAGGAGAATTTCTTACATTCCATTGATGAAAACTTAGTTATGTGGCAATACCTAGCCATAGAGTATGTTGGGAAACAATCTCCAACTAAGCAGCCATGTGTTCAGGAAAAAGAGGAAAATGAATTTTGGTGAAAAAATGGCAGTCTTTGACACACAATGCTATGTGCTAAATATTGATGAAGGAACATTTCTTTACAGGCCAAACCATGCAATGGTCAAACACTCAGGGTCAGGAGTCAGACAAGCCAGTACTCAGCAAACTATTACATACATAGTAAGTACACAGTAAGTATTAACTAACAGTGTACTACTATTTGTCATTTCATAGAAATACACTTAAAGAATTGGATAGACTGCCTGTGAGTGGTTCCTACAATGACTAGATAAGAAAGTAACCTTTGTGTTGAATCTCAAAATACCAATAGATAACAAGTGGGCAGGTGGGAGTTAATCATTCTGGGTATGCATGTGCCAAGGAAAGTTCATGAAAAGGTAATCATTTTTACCTGTAAGAAACTAAAATGTTTACATACCGAGAGAGCTCACATTAGACTCCTGAGTCTCACAACATGACTCCATTGTGACATTGAAACTCAGCAAATCCCCTTGGGAGGATGTACAGAGTACAGAGACAATCAATATATATCATGAGAATCAGGAGACCGGTGCCATGTTGGCACTGAAGACAAGCACCAGAAAAGCTAGGGCTATGATCCAATGAGAAACTCCTCCATGTCTGGAAGACAAGCATCCAAAGTGGAAGAGAGAGGATTCTGGGAAAATGGCCAAGTAAGAAGCACCAGAAATTTATCTCCCCACTGAGACAACAATTCCACTGGCAGAATCTGGTTGATAAACTGTTTTGAATCTCTGGAACCTATTCTAAATCTTGCAACTTCCAACAGAAAGCATGGGCAGTAGTCCCCGAGGCCACTGCGCGCTCAGGGCCCGCGCTGGAGCCTCCAGTCCCTCCGCGGGGCGGGCGTGGCCTGCTGGGACCTCCCGGAGCCCCGGTGAGGCCCGGCGCCAGGGGCACCTTCTCCGTGGCTGCGGGCGACACCAGGCCGGTGCGAAGGGGCCGCGGGAGTGGACACGGCGACCTGGCCTGACCGGGCGCTGCGCCCCATGACGTTCCTTCCGGGCAAGAGTTTTCTGACAACATCAAACTGTAGAACAGCAGCTTACCCCTTCTTGGAACACTGAAGATAGTAGCTGTTGCCTTCAGACCCTTTCCTGTTGACAAGAAGTCGCAGTCAGCTGGGTTGTCATCATTCCTCTCTGAAGTTTTGGTCCTAAGTGCTGCCTTGTATTCACCAGTCAAAAGAAAATGGGAAACAATCAGACATGGATCACAGAAGTTATCCTGCTAGGCTTCCAGGGTGACCCAGAACTTGAAGTTTTCCTGTTTGGCTTCTTCCTGCTATTCTAGAGTCTCACCTTGCTGGGGAAGGGGTCATCCTGGGCTCATCTGCCTGGACTCCCGACTGCACACCCCCATGTACTTCTTCCTCTCAAACCTGGCCATTGTTGACATGTCGTATGCCTCAAACACTGTCCCTAAGATGCTGGCAAATCTGGTGACGCACAAGAAAACCATCGCCTTTGGTCCATGCATCCTTCAGACAGACTTTCCTGTATTTGGCATTTGCTGTCACAGAGTACATGTGTTTGGTGGTGATGTCCTATGATCGGTAGGTGGCCATCTGCCACCCCCTCCAGTACACTGTCATCATGAGGTGGAGAGTGTGCACGGTCCTGGCTGCCACATCCTGGGTGTTTAGCTTTCTCTGGGCTCTGGTCCACATCACTCTCATCCTGAGGCTGCCCTTTTGTGGGCCTCAGAAAATCAACTATTTCTTCTGTTAAAATTATATGAATTCCTATTGTGGGTCCCAAAGGTTGAACACAGTCCATCTCCATCTGTAACATAACTGTGTATACTCACTAACTGCATATGTCATAGGATTTGGGAAGAAAGAAAAAGCTGCAGTGAAAGAAAGTGGTCCTGCAAACCTGAAGGGCCGCTTGTCCACTCTCCCAGAATTGTACTTGCCACTTGAGGACCATCTCAGGGAGCTCTAGTTGCATGATGTAGAGATATTTCATATGAAAATTACAGTCTCCTATTGGGGAGTGAACGAGCAGGCTGAGTGAAGGAACAAAATTAATACAAGGTGTGTAGAGGAGAGGGGAGAAGGACAAGCCTGCAGGCAGTGTGGGAGCTGTGCTCAGTTTACAACCTTGGGGGCAAACTGCTGAGCCAGTGGCTAGCAACGGGCGGAGCTGGGCATTGGGTATCAGAGAAACACTTTGGGCTGCGTATGGTCCCCAGGAACTTTTGAGTGTTGAGCTGTGAATTACATAGATGTACAGACTGTGTCCGTGTTCTCCAGTGTCTTTTCACCAGCACTTTCACCCTGGTTAGTCCAGGTATGTGCCATTTCCCTCATGAGAATGCTTATCCTGACACAGGACATTTTACCAGACACTGTAAATGACTAGTATCGTGTAGCTGGCTCTTCTGCCTTGGTGGCAGGTTGACTTTTACTGATTCCTTCTACTTTTCAAATCCAGTGGTCGGGGATGCGTCCCACACACCTTAGGTGGCCTCTGAGGGTGTTGCCATAAACCGGACCTTCCAACCCACTTTGAGGTGAGGTTGGCCACTTGCTTCCAGAGTCTTTCTTGACCTCACACTGAGAGTGAGCAGGAGGCTCGCTCAGAAGAGGAAGTGTGTGCCCTTCATTTGGGGAGTAATGATTAGTCAATGTGACCCTTTTGTCCCCACTAAAATGATCTTTACTATGAAAGTTGTGAACAAAATTTAACAAAGGGGTGAAATTGATCAGTTATTCCACATTAACTCAATGAGCTATTTATACAATCATTAAAATGATATTCAGAGAGATTTTACAGATACATAGGAAAGAGTTATTATAAAATTTAAAAGGAAAATGTGAACCAATAATTGCAAATGGTATGTAACTGCAATTACATACACATACATGCACTAACTAGAGAAATCTGTGACATACAATAGTGTAGTATTGGTTGTAGCGGGGTAGGGTGACGGCTGTTTATAACATTTAAAAATTACCTTTCATGCTGTAGGAGGGTCGGAGGATGACACATCACTATGTTTACACCTGAGATAACCTAACCAGTACAAACTTGTACACCAACTATGCTTAAATTCAGATATATGGGAAAATTAAAAACATAGAAATAAATCCACCTATGAAAGTTAAAAAAAAAAAGCATGGACAGTAAATCATGGTTAATTTCAGTCAATTTCAGCTCCCAGCATGCTATCAGATATTCATTCACCCACTTCTCAGCCACATGGCAAGGAGCTTCAGGAAAACTTTGAGAGCCAGGGTGGACAATAAGGTCCCTTTCCTCCAAAAATTGGAGGTCTGTTGTGATTATTGTTTGCTACTTCTGATCTTGGAGATGTGAAAATGTAAGCAGGCAATCATTGTTGCATGCTCTTCTTCAGAGTGTTGCAAGCCTTTCTCCCACCAGCTGAAGCAACTTCCAGGGAATTAAAAGGCAAGCATCATTTTTCCCCTCTCTTCGCCTTTTTCATTTTTCCACTTTCCCCTTTTGTGAGCTAGGCATTTAAATCTACAACTTTTAAAAGAACTACACATATGAGGAAACTTAAAAAGTCACCATGTGGGAGATCCAAGATGGCAGAGGAATGGGTGGAAGTTACACTAACCTCCTCCCAGGACCAGTCTGGAATTGCAACTAAATTGTGGAGAAATCACCCAGAACAAACAGCTGAAAAATAGTCAGAGACAAGTCTTATAACCACGAACAGAGAGAAGAATCAGCTTCAGCACAACCTGACTGTTAAGGAGTGTGGCGGAGACACAAAAGGGCTTGCTATGCACCCACAGGTGGCAGCTGCAGTGCTGGAGGGATATTTAAGTGGCTGGTTGGAACCCCCTGAGAAGTGTGGGGTCTAAACCCTAAGCTGGGATCTCCAGCCTAGAGCACCAGAGCCAGAAAAGTACACAGATAACATCCAGCTGGGAAAAGCAGCAGGGTTGCTCTCTGCCACAGACAGATGTCTGAAGACGAAAAGAGCCATTTAAAGGGCCATAACACAAATTTTCCTTTGCAGCCACTTACCCTGAGCTCCGTTAAAGGTGAGGGCACAGTGAACTGGAGACACTTGAGGAAAGACTGGGGATGGAGGCTTTGGGAGAGAACTGAGAGTAGCCACTGGGATCCTGGTGCTGAGGCATCTCCCATACTATAGCAGCCATCTTGCTCTGGCAGACCACTCAACTTGGAGGGGAAGCAGCCTGAAGGAAAAAAGTAGCCACAGGCGGGAAAGAATACTTTTTTTTTAAATAAATTTTATCAATTAGGCTGTCACAGTTGTCCCACTTTCTTCTACCCTTTCTTCACCTCTGCCCTCTGCCCTGTATGCCCCTCCCACCATAAATTCCCCTGCCTTAGTTCATATATATGGGTCATACACATAAGTTCTTTAGCTTCTACATTTCCCATACTATTCTTAACCTCCCCCTGTCTATTTTCTACCTACCATTTATGATTCTTATTCCCTGTACCTTTTCCCCATTATCCTCCCTTCTCCCCGCCGATAACCCTCCATGTGATCTCTATTTCTGTGATTCTGTTCCTGTTCTAATTGTATGCTTAGTTTTTGTTATTCAGGTTCAGTTGTTGATAGTTGTGAGTTTGTTATCATTTTACTGTTCATATTTTTGATCATATTATTTTTCTTAGATAAGTACCTTTAACATTTCATATAATATAAAATATGAAATGAAATATAATATGGCCTTAGTGATGATGAACTCCTTTAACTTCACCTTACATGGGAAGCAGTTTATCTGCCATTCTTTCTAAATGATGGCTTTCCTGAAGAGAGTAATCTTGGATATAGGTCCTTGCCTTGCATGACTTTCAATACTTCTTTCCAGCCCCTTCTTGCTTGCAAGATAT
>VMDR010021145.1:0-17049 GCA_007922815.1 Macrotus californicus | reverse complement strand
CCCTTTAACATTTCATATAGTAAGGGCTTGGTGATGATGAACTCCTTGAACTTGACCTTATCTGGGAAGCACTTTATCTGCCCTTCCATTCTAAATGATAGCTTGGCTGGATAGAATAATCTTGGATGTAGGTCCTTGGCTTTCATGACTTGGAATACTTCTTGCCAGCCCCTTCTTGCCTGCAAGGTTTCTTTTGAGAAATCAGCTGACAGTCTGATGGGCACTCCTTGTAGGTTACTGTCTCCTTTTCTCTTGCTGCTTTTAAGATTCTGTCCTTATCTTTAATATTGGGTAACGTAATTATGATGTGCCTTGGTGTGTTCCTCCTTGGGTCCAACTTCCTTGGGACTCTTTGAGCTTCCTGGACTCCATGGAAGTCTATTTCCTTTGCCAGATTGGGGAAGTTCTCCTTCATTATTTGTTCAAATAAGATTTCCATTTCTTTCTCTTCCTCTTCTCCTTCTGACACCCCTATGATTCGGATATTGGAACATTTAAAGACATCCTGGAGGTTCCTAAGCCTCTCCTCATTTTTTTGAATTCTTGTTTCTTCTTGTGTTGTGCTTTAAAGTTTCTTTCTTTCTTCTGGTCCATACCATTGATTTGAGTCCCATTTTTCTTCCCATCACTGTTGGTTCCCTGTACATTTTCCTTCATTTTCCTTATTGTATCCTTCATTTGTTTATCTAATTTGTGACCAAATTCAACCAAGTCTGTGAGCATCCTGATTACCAGTGTTTTGAACTGTGCATCTGATAGGTTGGCTATCTCTTGTTCACTTAGTTGTATTTTTTCTGGAACTTTGATCTGTTCTTTCTTTTGGGCCATTTTTGTTGTCTTGGCATGCCTGTTACGTAGTAAGGGGCGGAGCCTTAGGTGTTCCCCATGGCAGGGCAACCCACGGCGCTGCGTTGTGATGCTGTTTGTGGGGGAGGGGACCGAGAGGGAACAATGGCGCTTGCTCCGCTCTCTGCTGGTTTTCTCCAATCCACTCTCCTGTGAGTCCGGGAGTTTCTCCCGCTGCCGTCGCCTCAACCCCCACAGGCGCTTTCAATCAGAGGCTTTGAGGTTTTGTTTCCCCCGCGCTGGAACTCTGGTTTGCGGGGTCTGTCTCACTCCCCAGTTGTTCCTCCCGGTTTATCTGCCCGAGGGAGTGGGACCCCCGGTCTGCAGTCGCCACCTCTCTCAGCCGCACCTTTCCCCAGTCCGCCAGCCGACCCGCGAGCTCGAGTCCTTTCCACCCGGCCTGTCTCACCACTCCTACCGGTCTGGATGAAAGTTTCTTCTTTAGTTCCTTGGTTGTCGGACTTCCATACAGTTCGATTTTCTGTCAGTTCTGGTTGTCTTTTGTTTTAAAATTTGTTGTTGTCCTTCTTTTGGTTGTGCAAGGAGGCACAGTATGTCTACCTATGCCTCCATCTTGGCCAGACGGGATTCATGCTCTTTTAAAAGAGACCCCAAAGAACTCCCTTGACCCTTCTGCCACGTGAGAACATAGCAAGAAGATGTCTCCTATGAGTCAGGAAGTGGGCTCCTACCAGACAAAGGTCCCAGACTATGTTTATTCTCATTCTGTCCTAAGTCTCATGAATCAGTTTATAGTAGCTTGCTAATGCTACATAATAACTCATGTCAAATATTAGTGACTTAAAATACACAATAATCATCTATTATTTTTTACTGTTTCTATGGGTCAGAAACCTGGGAATGGCTTGCCTGGGGAGGTCTAACCTGGCTCTTATGAGGCTGTGCTAAAATGTCAACCAAGGCTGAGTGTCTGAAGGCTTGATTGGGACTGGAGGTTCCATTTCCAAGGTTGCATGTTCATCGGGCTTGCAAGTTGGTGCTGGCTGTTGGGGACAGGCCCTGCCTGGTTCCTCTTCAAGTGGACGTCTCCATGTGGCCTGGGCTTCCTCACAACATGGTTGTTGGGTTCCAGAAGAGAACATCTTGGAATCCAGATGAGAGCCAGGCTGCATCCTTTTTTATGACCTAAGCTTTAGAAGTCACATGGTATCACTTCTACTGTGCAGTCTTGGTCAAGGCCATTCCAAGCCCCTCCCGAGTCAAAGTGGGGGGAATGTAAATCTAGCCTCTAAGCAGGAAGGGTTCTGGTCACATTGTAAGAAGAGCTCAGGAATGAGATAAATATATAGATGTGGTCACCTCTGGAGAATACAGAGTGCCCCATCTCTGGTCCTTGTGAACTCATAACAAATGCTCATGGAGAACTTAATATTTACTGGTGACTGGAATTGAAACAGCCATATCACAGGGAGCCTGAGATAAAGAGGAAAATAAATTCAGTCTTAATTCTTCAGCACCCCCTGTATCTACACCCTTTGCCATGAACTCTTAAGAGTGTCTTCCCTACACTGACTCTGGTCCACATCATATGACTGGCCTTAACCAACAGGCTGTTAGCAGCTGTGAGTCTAGCAGAGGCTTTAAAAAGAATTTGCATATTTCTCCTGAGGCTCCTGGACTAGCCTGTTGGAGGGTATGAGACATACAGAAAGTAGTCAATTTGCCTCAGTTGCTCCAGCTGAAGAGAGCTGACCCACAGAGATGTGAGCAAGGCCAGGGAAAATGAGAAGAACCACCCAGCACCCTGCAGGTTTGTGAACTAAATGAATACTTATGATTTTAAGGCTCTGAATTTGGGAGTTGTTCACTTTGCTACATTTTTGAGACAATAAATAACTGATATAACCCTCTTCTCATACTATTACAGAAAGTACCTTCTGACCTGGGAGTCTCTGTTCTAGGTCAAGCTCAGTATCTGCAGTAGAGAGAATAATGGTCCCCCAAGGTCTACATCTTAATTTCTATAACCTGCGAGTATGTTACTTTACATAACAAAAGGGACCTTGCAGATGAGATCAAGTTAAGGATCTTGAGATGGAGAGATCATTCTAGATTATCCAGGTGAGACCAATTTAATCACAAGGATCTTTATGAGAGGGAAGCAAGAGGGTCAGAGTCAGAGAGGAGGTGTGCTTCCCGTGCTGGGTAATGGGCCACAGCCAAGGTGTGGAGGCGGCTTCTACAAGCTGCAAAGGGCAAGGAAACAGATTCTTCTCAGAGCCTCTGGAAGGAACACAGTTCTGTTGAAACCTTTATTTTCACCTGTCAGATATATTTCCGACTTCGGAACTCCAATACTGTAAGAGAATGAATTTGTTGTTGAAAGCCACTAAACTTGTGGTCATTTGTTATAGCAGCAACAGAAATTTAACATAGTATCCAACAACTATACAACCTAAAGCAGTCAGGTGCCACAGTGGGCCTCACAAATTCCTTCTGGCAAACGGAGATGTGTGATAGATTGAAGATGGCCACAAATCTTTGCTACTCCTTCTTTTGAGATCTGGGTTGGCCAATGGAATGTGGCAGAATATTCTGAAACTTTCAAGGTTTGTAATAAGAAAACTTGCTGCTTCCTCATAGGCCTCTCAAAATATTCTTTGGGAGCCTAGCTGCCAGCCTCTGTTTTAATCCTGTCTGCTAGGCAGCTAGTTACCCTTGCTCAATCTTTCACCAAAATGCCCACCTGCGTAGAGTTACTGAAACCCCCTCAGTTCCTTCAGACTCTTTAGGAAGGCTCCAGGAACAAAGCTTTAGACAAGTGTTTACTGATGCACTGAACAGAGAGCCCAGCATTCTGCCTAGGCAATAGCTTGGCTCTCCTCCTCACTGTATCATTCCTTCCCCTGGCTTCTCAAGACAGGACAGTCTTGGCAGCTTCCCATGGAGGTGTCACCTCAGGCCCCGTCCCACCCTGTCATTTTCCTGGAAACCAGTGAGAGTCTGGTGGGGTTGGAAGGGTAGGGAGTATGGTTCAACAGAAGGTCCGGGAATTAGACAGCCTAGAATCTAGGAGTTGGGCTGGGACTAAGGAGGATGGACCAAGCTCCCACCTTTGTTTAGACAAAGTTGGTGCATTCTTTACCTTCCAACCCATTTACTCCAACTTCCCTTTACTGCAGGCTTTTAGGCCATGACCTCCTGATCTGTATTTGACAAACCTAGGAACAGCATCACCATTTTCAACAATGGAATTTTCAACTTTTCCCTAAAGATACCATTCTAGTTTCAGAATGGATTTTTACCTCCCAGCTTTCCATGTATCATGCATCTCTCTGTCCTATCTAGGAGATGTTAGAGTCCAGCAGCTAAGATTGTGGGATATGGACTCTGATATACCTCTTAATAACTATACACACTCAGGTGAGTCACTTTACCTCTGTGAGCTTTGTCATCCTTTTCTAAAAAAGTGGAGCCAATAATTAATTGTCCCTGTCTCATAGGGCTACTTGAGGTATTAAATAAGATAGACTACATCAAAGGCCTGGCATATAGTAAGTGCTGAAAAAATGTTAGCCATTGTTTTTTAGATTCTCATTGCTTGCTTAGCTGTGAATAAATCACAGCTGCTTTCCTCTGTGTTTATTTATATAGAAGAAAAGAAACTGGGGAGATTGGGAGAGGCAGTGAACAGCCTTGACCCACTACAGGCAAGGGCAGAGGGAGTGGGTTAATGAGTTCAGATATATTTGTAAAATTGACAAAGAGTCCCTGGGACTGGGGATAGGTTGTCATCCCTCTGTTCTGTCTATTTTTCTGCTCTAGTGACACACCTTCCAGCCTCTGTCTCCTATTTCACAGGGTGGGAGAAAATTCTTCGAGGAAGGGTGAAAAAGAAAAGCTGGCTTTGGAGGACTGAGGCAGCATTGAAAGGAGTGGGAGGGCAAAACTACATGTCCATGTGTGTCCATGTCTGTGGGCATACTTGAAAGTGGAAGGCACCTGAAAAAATGCAAAACTGAATGGTGGCATTAACTGAGCCAGTCACTCCCTGCTTCCAGCAATCCCCAATTTCCTTGGAGACATGAGCCAGTGTTTTTCCATTCATATGATCTGGTAATGCTCCCTGATATGTAACATTAATCCCTCCCCCGCAGCCAGCCAAGAGCCCTTTCCTTCCTTGAAATGTCAGACAGTGAGAGGGCAGCTAGGGGTCTCCCTCTTCCCCAGCAGAACATTTTCAAGTCCTTGTTTGCAGCCCATCCCAGTGGGAAGCCACTGAAGGAGGAAGGCTCCATGGCTTCACCTCACAAACTGGCGGAGGTAGGGGGCAAGTACAGAACCTGCCAGGACTTGGTTGGGAGGAGTGGGTGAGGCGGCTGTTTCAGACATCAAGGCAGCTGGGGCGGAGGGGGGGGGGGGGCTCCCTTACCAGCAGACTCCAAAACACACTTAAGTTCATGATCCATTACACCAGTGGAGGTGGCGACAGTTATAAAATTGCAAAACATTTTCCATCCCCAGCCCCTGTTCACTCTTCATTGCTAATTCTTCCAGTTTTTCCATATTTGCCTGAGATGCATGAATGACTAGATTCAAGAGTTTTTTTTTTTCTGTGAAGTGTTTGGAAAGTGACTGCTAGTACCACAATGACCCTCTTTCTCCTGTTTTATTTTGTGTGTGTGGATTGTTTTTAGGGGAGTGGGGTTGGAATATATTTTTTCTTCTTTTAAAAGGCACTTAAAGACTCAGATTGGTAGTACAGTGACCACCTCTCTTATATTTTTTCTCAGAAAGCCCCACTTGTTTAAAAGTCAACTTGTTAAATCTCTACATAAATATGGTTTTAATTTTATGAATTTTTATTCACAAACTCATGGTACACGAAGTGTGTCTCTTATTTTCTTTAATTTTTATTTTGACTTTTCATTTAATGGGGTCTAATGGACGGGGTAGACGCAGATCTGATTTTCAATGTCACCTGTTTGCAGAAGCCTCCTCTGAGACCTCCATCATTCACCCTGGTCTTGGTTGGTGGGGCTCTCAAACTGTGGGCCCCTTTATTCCCACCCCATGGTCCCTTCAGGGTGATGGCTCTCTGTCACTCAAGCGATGATTCTGGAGTCCTACCCCACACTGGATCAAACAGGAGATCCTAGCGGGCCTTTACCCACTTAGACCTTCCATGCAGCATTTCTTCACTGGATTGTTGCTGCCCTGAGCTGTCCCAGTATATAAGGCCCAGACCCTCTGCTCTTGGATTCCTCTTATCTCCCTGGTATTTTCCCCCTCTCTGGGCCTCTTCCTGGCCAGAGTGAAGAAAGGGGTACAGGGCTGGTTTCTCCCAAACTCATCCATATCATGCTCCCTTGTATCCTTCTCCAATGCTATACATCTGAATTTTAGAAAGCGTCGCTCTGGACAGGGGAGGGGAGCCTAATGTCTCTCTCAAAATCTCTTATCTAAGCTATATTATCTAGTCAATGGGGCAAAGCTGGGCAGAGTAATTTTTGCACCGATGATATAACCCCACCTAGAGGCTCTGAAGAGAGAAAGGCCTGTATTTGGAGAGGAAGGGCAAAGAGAAGACAAAAATGGGACATGAGTTAATAGTTCTGAAAGTTCTCCTGCCCAGCCCGAAGACTCACAGCTTTTTCATGTGATGACCATATGTTGGGTATTTTCTATGATAGTCCCCAATTTGAATAATGTTGTTCTTTTTTTAAAAAGATGTTATTTATTTATTTTTAGAGAGAGAGGAAGGGAGGGAGAAAGAGAGGGAGAGAAACATCAATGTGTGAGAGAAACATCAATTGGTTGCCTCTCACACGCCCCTAACGGGGGACCTGGCCTGCAACCCAGGCGTGTGCCCTGACTGGGAATCGAGTCAGCTACCTTTCGGTTCACAGGCCAGTGCTCAATCCACTGAGCCATACCAGCCAGGGCCAAATAATTTTATTCTTTAAAAGGAGAACCTTTGTTAAATCTATACCTAAATTTCTTTTAAACTGCGTGCTTGAGCAGGGTTTTTCATATAGCTACATTAAAGAGTGTAAGTGGGGAGAGAGTAGGAGGACCCTGAGGTAAGCCTCAGTTCATCAGAGGGTAGGATGCTGGCGAGAGCCCCAGCAAGTCCCTCTGTGTCAACTGGACTGGAACAGGGCATTTCTCAGAAACACTTCCAGGGAAAGGGGAGTGTCCCTGAGTACTTCAGCTCTTGAGGGACAGTGATGTGTGCTCCCTGGCTCCCCAAACCCACCACAGCAGCAGGCCCCTCATCCAGAGCTGTGGTCCTCCTAGCTACCCCCATGCCTTCAACTATCACCAGTCCAAAGGCAACCCAAACCCCTGTATCCAGCCTTACTTCTCACCTGAACCCCACATCTATGTAGCCAGCTGCCTGCTAGACATTTCCACTTGTTCAAAAGTGAGCTCATTAATTTCCCTCATAACCCTGAGCTTCCTTTGTGTTCCATATGTTGGTGTGTCATGTTTCAGTCAGTGGATGGTTGTGGGGTGGTGGACAATGTCTATGCACCTCCTGAAATTTAATGCAAGATTTTGTGTGTATACATGTTTTCTTCCTACACAAGGGATGATAGCTCCTTCAGATGCTGAATGAAGAGTAAAATGAGCGCCGATTTACAGAACAAACCCCTGTCTACTTCTCTGCCTTCATCTCCTGGTATTCTCTCCCTGATACAAGATCCCCACACCTCCCAAAGCTATGCTCCATGGGCAGTGACTGACTCATCCAGTTCCTGGAAAACACCATCTGTGTAGGACACAGGTGGCGAACACAAGGCCCGCAGGCCAAATCCAGCCCTCCATCTTATTTTATCCGGCCCAGCACCTTGTTTCTCCTGGGCAGCAGTGCCGAGCTCTTGCTTAACTGTTAAGGAATAGTTACATCTATACAGTCCTAAAATTACATTCAGCCCTTTGAAGGCAAGAGGCTGATGTGGCCCCCCGTGAAAATGAGTTTGACACCCTGTGTAAGGGATGCTGGTCCTTCTACCTAAAGGGTGTTTCCTACCCTCTTTGTCTGCAACCTCCAGGCAGCACCTTTCCCAGGGAGGCTCCCCTGCCTGACCCAGGCATAGCTGATGAGCCCCTTTCTAGTGTTCTACCTCCATTTGGCACCCCTCATCTGGTAGGGCAGCCACTTTTACCCATGGGTGTTCCTGAGAATCCCCTGTGCACCTTTAACCCTTTCAGTACGAGCGCTCTTTCCACTGCGACACTCCCGCTGTACGAGGTACCGCGCTGAAAACGCGCACATAGCACATGGTCAGTCCTCCTTTATGTGAAGACTTTCCTAACCTTATATAAGATCTATGCTTAATAAAACAATGCTTTTTTCCAAGTGTGTTTGTAACTTTAATATTAAGAGATAGTTATATAAAATTCTATCAATTATATAAGTAAAATTTATAAAAATTATATACAGATGGATGCCGGATATATCCGGCGCTTGTCCACACAGGTCATCAGATGGGCGCCGGATATATCCGGCACCCATACCGAAAGGGTTAATAAGATGAAGATGTTCCAGGCCTGCCTTCTCCCCAGGAAATTGTGAGGCACATCCTGCATGGAGAACCAAAATCCTAATGCCTTTCTTTGTGTGCTTAACACTTGATGCACCAGATTATGAACACTTCAGGGGTAGGGCTCTCATCTCAGTCAACTCCCCAATTCCCATGGCATTCAGAGCAGCGCCAATGCCTAGAGGCTGAGCAAAGCCTGATGCAGTGCTCACTGAGGGCCAGGCACTGGCCTCGGGGCTTTACAGGCACTATTCCCTCAGCACCTCACACTGGCTCCTGAGACTCATCAGTAATCCCATTTACAGATGAGGGAATATTTGATGAATCAATGAATGGCTCTGATCATGTCAAAGAAGAGGAGAAAGAAAAAATCCAGGAACATGTCAAATTATTTCCTGGAAAAAAGACCTTGGTGATGGCAGAACCAGACCCGGCTGTTAGAAACCCACTCAAGAAGCCCCAGGACAGTCCAGCCTAAGCAAATCTCTTCTCAAATATGCAGGGTGTGAGGAGGACACAGAACAGAACCATGGGGTGCCACTGTGGGAAGGAGATGACATTCTTGTTGTCTGCCTCCTTCTCATGGCCACTAGCCCCAAGTTCTAGCCTCCAGCTGCCATTTGCTCTCTTAGGAGGAAAATGATCAGGAAGAGTTTAAACTATAACATTATTTATAGGAGCAGGCCACAGTGCCCGTTCAGTTACCCCTAATCTAAACAAAGCCTTCAAGAATACAGAATCCTATCCCTTACCCAGAACGAGTGGTAGGACCATTTCCAGCCAGAGGTTTGTTAAAGGGGTGATTAGGAATCAGAAAACAATACAGAAAGGTCTGTGGATAGGACCCCAAATTGCACCAAAACTATGGCACTTGGTGACTGCTACCTTCACTCTCTTCCCGTTTTTCAAGGCCTGATTTCTCAGGGGCAACCTCCTCCAGAAGCCTTCACAAAACATGCACATCTGTCTCTTCTGAGGTTCCGGTAACTCCTGGGCATCCACACCCAGTTCGACCCCAGGGCCTTCTTCCTTCACATCTGCTAGTCCTACTTCCCCAAGGAGCTGTGAGCCTCAGACATCCAAACCGCCCGGCAGGGATTTTAGAGTTGTCCCAACACTGATTTCTAGAGAAGTGATATAGCAAGACCTTAAAGGGTCCTGAACACTAGACCTTGACTTCCCGGGTTCAATTCCCAGCTCTGCTGCTAACTAACCATAGATTCATAGGCAAGTTCTGTAACCTCTCTGTGCCTCAGTTTTCTCATCCATAAAATGAGGATAACAAGCTTACCATGTAGTGCTGGTGTGTAGCACTGGTGAGTGGATGAGTTAGTGTGGGCAAAGTGCTGAGAACAGTGTCTGCCGCACAGGAGGAGCTCATAATATGATCCTCTCATTAATTAAATTGATGTGATTCTCTCAAGACCCTCACAACACTGGAAGATAGGTAAGTCTTTCTCTACTTCACAGGAGAGACTGGGCTCAGAGACGTCAGGTGACTTACCTCAGGCAACATAGCTAATAAATAAGCACAGGGTTTCTCAAGCCAGGACTCTGAGCCCCACAGACATGGATATGGAATCCACAAACTCTGGCACCCTTCCTAGAACTCCATACTCCCTCCTCTGGTATTCCTGTGGCTTCCCTACACATTCTTGAAGCCTCCAAGAACAGTCAGCATTCCCACCTCAAAACCTCCATGGGCTACAGTCCTACCTTTCTGGTCTCGGGCAGGGTGCCCTGCAGGAACCACACTGGACTCTGGTGGCAGTGTTGGTGGGCGCTGTGGGTGGGTGGGAGCTACATCCCTCATCTGGCTCCCCCAAGGCCCAGCCCTCACAGGATCTGACAGATTTTTCCCTGGCAACAACCGCCCAGACTTGGCTGACCCAGGTACCCAGACCAGGGGAGTCTTGTCAGAGAGGGACACTACAGACCCCCAGACTTTGCCACTGAGACAGCCTGGTAGGCCAGGCTATACCAAGAAAGGAGCTGGGCAGGGGTCCTTAGATGGGCTGAGGAGCTAGCTCTATGTGGGAGCCAGATGTCATCTGAGAGGCAGAATGAGGCCACATAGGATATTTGGTGGGATCCTTCAACAGGGCTGGCTTGAAAGAGCACTGCAGCCTCATATGAGGTGTTTATATGAATGGCTGTGATGTGAATGCCCATTCCTTCAGGGTGTTCTGGGCTTTGCCATTCATACAGTCCCTTCACAGATGGTGTCTCCGTGGGTCTCATAACCTCCCTCCAAGGTATTTTTATCTCCATTTACAGACAAGGAACTGAAACTCAAGCTTCTGCCTCTAGTTCAAACGACTTGCTGCTAACCTCACCACTGGGCAGACAGAGAGCTAAGCCAGGAGACCAGCAGGTCTGGGATGTGAGAGATAGTGAGTGAGTGAATGAGGCTGCAGGAGCTGGGTGGAGACTGCACTCCTCAGTGGGTGGGTGGGGCACAGGCACAGCTCAGTGCTGTGGATTGGTGCCAGGTGGGAACGCAGCCTCAGGATTGCGAGATCTCTGGATTTTTCCAGAGAAGCTGGAAGTCTGGATTTTTAAAATGTGAAATTTCTCATTTTTTAATGTTGACAATTTTAGTTGAAAATGTCTAGCAGGCTAAACAAAACACATTCTTGGGCTGGCCTCAACTCCAGGCTGTGCAGACTTGGGTCAGCACATTGCCTCCAAGATGCCATGTGGGATAAGCTCTCACCCTCCTCAACTGAATAAAAACATTCAAATGCCCTTGGGTTGGGTCATACAGGAATAAGTCAGCTCAAAGGAATGAACAAAGAATTGTTTATAGAGTGCCTATATGTCAGACTTAGTTTTAGGGGTATGGGATATAATTTTTTTATTTTTTAAAGATTTTATTTATTTATTTCCAGAGAGAGAGGAAGAGAGGGAGAAAAAGAGGGAGAGAAACATCAATGTGTGGTTGCCTCTTGTGCACCCCCCACTGGGGACCTGGCCAGCAACCCAGGCATGTGCCCTAGCTGGGAATCGAACTGACGACTCTTTAGTTTGCAGGCCAGTACTCAATCCACTGAGCCTCACCAGCCAGGACATATGAGATATAATTTGACAAAACCAGACAAAATCCCACTCTCAAGAAGCTTATATTGTAACTGGAGAGACATGCCATAGAGATAAACTTGTAAAATTTTTAGTATCTTAATAATACGTACTAAGGAGAAAAAGAAAGCAGAAATGTCCGTTTCAGATAGGGTGGTTAGAGAGCTTCACTGTGCAGGTGACATGTGACAAAAACCCAGAGAGAAGGAAGGAGGGAGGGAGTCCTGCTGATATATGCAGGATGAATGTCCAGAAAGAAGGGATATCAAGCACACAGGCCCTGAGGCCCAGGGAGAGGACTGGGGGAGAGCAACGGAGAGTGGCTGCAAGAAGGGTACACAGTAGTATTAGCAGTCACAGAAGAGGAGTCGGAAGGAGGAAACCAAAGCACCTAGAGCCTCTGGTTTTACTCTGAATGAGATTGGAAGCCATCGGAGAAACAGGATCATTTTTGCTGCTGTGCTGTAAATAGACTGAAGAGAAGTAAGGAAGGAAGCAGAAGGGCCCTTTAAGAGGCGGTTGAAATAATCTGGGTGAGGAAATGATGGTGGCTGGGGCCAGGGCATTGGCCATGAAGGTGGTGAGAAGTGATCAGATTTTGGACATATGTTCTAAGTAAACCCAGTGGTGTACTAGTAAAGATTTTTAACAACCAGTTCTTGGGGTGGGGTGGCTGATTTTCATGGTGTAAATATTCCTAACATGGGCATTTTCAGTTACAACAGGATGCAAATTGGCCTTCAAAATTCCTAAAAATTTTACAGCTGGCTCTTGCAAGCCAATACAGGCTAGCTTCAGCATAGCATTGGGTAGAGCTAGCAGGACTTGCTAATTGACCGGATGTGAGAAGTCAGAAAAAGAGAGCAAAGAGAACTCTGAGATTTTGGCAACTGACAAAACAGAATTGCCATTGATTTAGATGGTGAAGCATATGATGAGATTAGGTTTGGGGAAATACCAGAGATTTGAAGAAACCTATTATCTTTTTAAACCTCACAAGACATTATTATTACTGTTTCATATAGTCAATATTTTAAAAAATATTTTATTAATTTACTTTTAGAGGGGAAGGGAGGGAGAAAGAGAGGGGGAGAAACATCAATGTGTGGTTGCCTCTCATGTGCCCCCTACTGGGACCTGACCCACAAATCAGGCATGTGCCCTGACTGGGAATCGAACTAGTGACCCTTTGCTTCTCAAGCTGGCACTCAATCCACTGAGCCACATCAGCCAGGGCCAATGTTTGTTTTTATTTGCCCATATATTTGCCACTTTATTTGTTCTTTGTTCTTTCACACCTTTCAGACCTTCCATCTGAGGTCATTTTATTTCTGCCTAAAGCTCAGATTGTCCTTCAGAGAAAACCAACAGGCAGCAACTCCTGTTTTATTTGTTTGTTTGTTTTTTTACTTTATTTTTTGTCATCTTAAAGCATCTGTTTTACTCTCACTTTTGAAGTGTATTTTCACTGAGAAATAAATTTTAGGTGGGCATGGGCAGTTATTTTCTTTCAGTATATTGAAAAAAATTTAATTTGTCCCTAATATTTTTCTTTGTGTTTTGGATTTACTAAAGTTTCACAATGATGTATCTGGCTATGGATATTTGTTCATCCTGCTTGAGATCATTTTGTTTTCTTGTATTTGAGATTTATTGTTTTTTATCAAGTCGGGGACATTATCAGTTGTTATCTGTTTATATATTGCCTCATATACAATTTTTACCTCCTCTGTTTCTGGGACTCCAATTAAACATATGTTGGCTCTTCTCACTCTGTCATCTGTGGCTCTTATCCTTTCTTTAATGTTTTTCATCCTTTTGTTCCTCTGTGCTATGTTTGGGATAATTTCTTCCATCTTCTAGTTTACTAATTCTTTCCAGGTATATCTTTTGAGCTTTTATTTTTATTAAATTTATTATATCTAGAAACTTGATTTGGACTTTTTCCAAATGTAAATCAATTGTTTTAGTTTCTTATTAACTGCAAATATTTTCAAGCATATCTTTTATTTCTCTAGACATAGCAATAGCAATTGTTTTATAGTATGTGTTTGATAAATACAAAATCTTTTTAAAATACAAAATTGTATTTATTGAGGTTTTTGTAGTTCAGTTTCTCTTGTCTGTTGTAGCTGTAGTTTCTTACTTATGGTGCCTGTTTCCCGGTACACAGTAAGTCCTCAACGTGATCAATGGGTTCTTGGAAACCGTGACTTTAAGTGAAACAATGTATAACAAAACCAATTTTATCACAGGCTAGTTGATGTATAAAAAAGTCAAGTTTCTAGGGCATATTTCTAGTCATAAAAACATCATCAAATTTTGACACAAACACCCAAAACACTTCTAATATTAGACATTAAAATAAATGTGAGATATCCATACATTTAAGAAAGGTGAATAAAAACAAGTGAGGTCATTGTTTTCCAACTTGATTATTCCAATTTAGAGTCATGAGTGATTGGAGCCTCTCCCAGGAGCTCAGGGCTTAAGGTGGGACCCCACCCTGGACAAGACACCTTTCCTTTGCAGAGCCACTCACACTCATTCCCACATTCACTCAGTCTGGGACAATACAGGCATGCCAATTCAGCTCACATGTACATCTTTGAAATGTGGGAGGAAGCCAAAGTTCCCAGAGAAAAATCCACACAGACACGTGGAGAATGTGTAAACTCCACACAGATAGTGACCCTGCCTGGGAATGGATTTTTGTTTTCTCAACAACATTATAATGAAATAATGTTGAGCAAAATGACGTTATTCAAGGACCTGCTGTATTTAGTTATTTTTGGTTGCTTTTCATCATACTTGAAAAATAATTTAAGCATAGGGGATGAGAGTGCTTTCTTCTGTATAAGTGTTTTTATTTTGTATTTTGCTTTTGCCATGCACTTGTAGGGAGTAATGATCTGGAACCTCTTTAAATCCAGTTCAAGTTATTTAGGTTCCCTGAACCAGACAGTGATAAGAACTCTGTCAAAATCTTCACCAAGCTGGTTCAGTTTCAGTTCACCTTTATCCTCAGGGTATGGCATAAAATTTCTCAGGGTGATGAAAATATTTTACATCTAATTGTGGTGGTTACATGAGTATATACATTTCTCAAAGTTTATCAAACTGTACATTTAAAATGGGTACATTCTACTCTATGCAAATTATGACTCAAAAAAGGTTAAGTTAAAAAGTAAGAAAAAAAATCTCTTGCGCCTAGTGAAGAATCCTTGTAGAGAAAGTAAAGACTAAGCACTGTGTATTGAGGAGCTAGAGATTGTGGGATAACTCCAAAGATGCATCTTAAAGATGGCAGCCTTGTTTTACAAGAAGGGAAGGACCCAGAATACTTGTCCCTCATGCTTTTATGGGCAGATATTAATGGAAGAGAATGTAGCTAGAGGGACATACAAGTGAAGAGAGAGGTAGGGTTCTGGAGAGCAGAGTGGTCCCCTGTGCTTCTGGCAGCACTTTAGGTACAGAAAGTGTGAATGGAGGTACCAGCAAGAGCCCTCCACAGGTGGAAGGGGGCCAGCCCCACTCTTGCTGGTTCCAGCAGGGGCCTAGGGGCAGAGCTAAGCTTCCAGGTCTCCCCTTCCTTGCTAACTGGTCCCCCAGCTTTTAGTGTGGGACCTTGGGGGGCCCTGCCCATGGGATGATAAAGAAGTATAAGACATAGAATCTTCTGTCCATGCTAGCTGTGTGGCTTTTGATAAGTTATTTAGTCTGTCTCAGTTTCCTTATATTTTAAACTGTGGATAGCCCTGGCCAGCATAGCTCAGTTGGTTGGGCATCTTCCTTCAAACTGAAAGGTCACGGGTTTGATTCCCAGTCAGGGCACATGCCTGGGTTGCAGGTTCTGTCCCCAGGTCTGGGCATGTATGAAAGGCAACTGATCAATGTTTCTCACACACATTGATGTTTCTCATTCACATTGATGTTTCTCTCTCTCCCTCTCTTCCCCTCTCTCCAAAATAAAAAATAACTTAAAAAATAACTAAGTGAGGATAAAACTTTAAGTGAAGTAATATATTAAGGTTTTTAACATATTGCCTAGCACATCGTAGCAATTTAATGTATAGAAATTATTGTTATTATTATTACTATTATTATTATTGAGACAAGACTAATACAAGCAGAACAAATGAAAGATGGTATATAATTAAGAATATGTTTAGTTGGTGTAGACCAGAGTAGCCTTTAGGCTGGGAAGCACAGAAGTTAATTCATCACTCATATACATGTGAATATGTATTAGGATCATTCTATGTATCCTTACCTCCCCTTCACAGCACTATCCTCATTTGTGATATACGTAAACTTTTTTCATTGTATTTTTTTCCATTATCATTTTGTCCCTTTATACCCATGCCTCCTCCCAGCAACCACCACACTGTTGCCCATGTCCATGAGTCCCTTTTACTTTTTTGCTCAATCACTCCACCCCTCCCATCCCCACCTTTTAGTTGTCATCTGCTCTCCATCTATGAGTCTGTCTCTATTTTGCTTATTAGTTCAGTTTGTCTATTAGATTCCACATATGAGTGAAATCATATGATATTTGTCTTTCTCTGACTGGCTTATTTCACTTAGCATAATGTTCTCCAGGTTCATCCATGCTGTCTCAAAGGATAAAATTTTCTTCTTTTTTAAGGCCAAGTAATATTCTATTGTGTAAATGTTCCATAGTTGTTTTATCCACTCATCTACTGATGGATACTTGGGCTGATTCCATATCTTGACAATTGTAAATAATGCTGCTATGAACACAGACATGCTTATGTTCTTTTGGATTGGTATTTTGAGTTCCTTCAGTTATACTCTCAGAAGTGAAATCGGTGGGTCAAAAGGCAGATCTATTTTTAATTTTTTTAGTTTCTCCATATTGCTTTCCACATGGCTGTACCAATATGCATTTCCACCAACATGGCAAAAGAGTTCCCCTTTCTTCACATCCTTGCCAGCACTTGTTGTTTGTTGATTTATTGATGATGGTCATTCTGACAGGTGTGAGATGATAACTCACTGTGATTTCAATTTGCATTTCTCTGATTACTAGTGACATTGAGCATCTTCTCATGTCTATTGGCCATCTGTATGTCTTCTTTGAAGAAATGTCTATTCAGGTCCTTTGCCCATTTCTTATTTGGGTTGTTTGGTTTTTGTTGTTGAGTTTTGGGAGTTCTTTATAAATTTTAGATGTTAACCCCTTATCAGATGTATTGGTGAATATGTTCTCCCATTCTGTGGGTTGCCTTTTTATTTTGTTGATGTTTTCCTTTGCTGTGCAAAAACTTTTTAGTTTGATATAGTCCCATTTATTTATTTTTCTTTTGTTTCCCTTGCCTGAGGAGATATATCTGAAAAAAATATATATTACTACAAGCAATGTCTGAGATTTTGCTGCCTATGTATTCTTCTATGATTTTTATAGTTTCAGGTCTAATATTTAAGTCTTTAGCCCATTTTGAATTTATTCTTGTATGTGGTGTAATAAGCTGGTCAAGTTTCATTTTTCTGCATGTATCTGTTCAATTTCCCAACACCATTTATTGAATAAACTATCTTTAGCCCATTGTATGAGTTTATTTCCTCTGTTGAATATTGATTGACTATAAAG
>VMDR010021144.1:0-16995 GCA_007922815.1 Macrotus californicus | reverse complement strand
AGGAACTTATCTAAGAAAAACATTTTATAAGGCCAATATAACCCTGATACCAAAACCTGGAAAGGACAACACAAGAAAGGAAACTACAGACCAATATCTTTGATGAATACTGATGAAAAATCCTAAACAGAATACTAGCAAATCAAATACAAAAATCCATCAAAAATAATACATCATGACCAAGTGGGTTGCATTCCAGGGACACAAGGATGGTTCAACATATGCAAACTGATTAATGTAATGTACCACATTAACAAAACAGAGAATAAAAATTATATGACCTTATCAATAGATACAGAAAAAGCATTTGATAAGATACAACATCCATTTGTAATTAAAACACTCAGTAAAATGGGTACAGAAGGAACATTCCTCAACAAAATAAAGACCCTGTATGACAAACCCTCAGCTAATATCATACTCAAAGGTGAAAAACTGAAAGCTTTTTCTCTAAAATCAGGAATAAGACATGGACGCCCTCTCTCACCACCCTTACTCAACGCACTGCTGAAAGTCCTAGCCAGAGAAGTCAGGCAAGAGTAAGAGATGAAAGGTATCCAAAATGAGAATGAAGAAGTAAAAGTGTCATTTTTTCACAGATGCCATGATTCTGTATATAAAAAATTCTACAGACTCCACCAAAAAAACTATTAGAAACAATAAACAAACACAGTAAAGTTGCAGGATACAAAATCAATGTATAAAATACACTGCTTTCCAGTATACTAACAATGAAGCTTCAGAGAAAGAAATGAGAAAAAACAATTATTTTTGCAATTGCAACCAAAAGAATAAAATACCTAGGAATAAATGTAACAAAGGATGTGAAGGATCTATATACTGAAAACTATAAAGCATTGTTAAAAGATTTTGAAAAAGACACAATGAAATGGAGTGGTACTTCATATTCATGAGTTGGAAGAATCAACATAGTTAAAATGGCCATATTGCCCAAAGCAATATACAGATTTAATACAATCCCCATCGAAGTCCCAATGGTATTTTTTGAATTTTTTTTATCCTCACCCAAGGACATTTTTTCATTGCTTTTAGAGAGAGAGGAAGGGAGAGAGAGAAACATCAATGCAAGAGAGAAGCATTGATTGGTTGTCCCCCATATGTGCCCAGACTAGACCCACAACCTTTGGTCACAAGATGATACTCCAACCAACTCAACCATACAAGCCAGAGTCCAATGGTATTTTTAATGCAATAAAACAAAAAATCATCAGATTTGTATGGAACCACAAAAAAAAAAAAAAAAACCCTGAAGAGCAAAAGCAATCCTGAAAGAGAAAAAAAGAGCAAAGCTGGAAGTATCACACTACCTGACTTCAGATTATATTGTGGAGCTATGATAATCAAAACAGCATGGTATTGGCACAAAAACAGGCACACAGACCAATGGAATAGAATTGAGAGCCCAGAAATAAAAATCACAGGCATATGGGCAAATAATTTTTGACAAAGGAGCCAAAAACACACAGTGGAGAAAAGAAAACCTCTTCAATAGATGGTGCTTGGAAAATTGGAAAGCCACATGCAAAAGAATAAAACTAGATTACAGTATAAATATTAATTCAAAATGAATCAAAGGCCTAAATATAAGACCCGAAACAATAAATTACATAGAAGAAAACATAGGTATTAAACTTATGGACCTTGTTTGTAGAGAAAATTTTATGAATTTGACTCCAAAGGCAAGGGAAGTAAAGGCAAAAATAAATGGGACCATATCAAACTAAAAAGCTCCTGCACAGCAAAAGAAACTGGCAGCAAGACAAAAAGGCAAACAACCAAATGGGAGAAAATATTTGCAAACAACAGCTCAGACAAGGGGTTAATGTCAAAAATGTACAGCTCAACAGCAAAGTAACAATTCAATTTAAAAAATGGGCAAACCTGAACAGACACTCCTCCCAAGAAAACATACAAAATGGCCAACAGATATATGAAAAGATGTTCAACTTCACTAGCTACTGGGGAAATGCAAATCAAAACTACAATCTAAGATACCATCTCACACCTGTTAAGATGGTTATTGTCAACAAGATGGGAATAACAAGCATTGGAGGGGTTGTAGAGAAAAAGGAAACTTCGTTCACTGCTGATGGGAATATAAACTGATATAGTCACTATGGAAAACAGTATGGTGGTTCCTCAAAATATTAAAAATAGAGTTACCATATGGCCTAGAAATCCTTCTTCTAGGTATCTACTTGAAAAATTTGAAAACATTTATTTTCAAAGATATATGAACACCTATGTTCATTGCAGCATAATTCATGGTGGCCAAGACATAGAGACAACCAAGGTGTCCTTCGATAGATAGGATAAAGAAGATGCGGTACATATATACTCTGGAATACTACTCCATAAGAAAAGATTAAATACTGCTATTTGCCACAACATGCATGTGCCTTGAGAATATTATGCTAAGCAAAATAATTCAGTCAGAAAAAGCTAAGAACCATATGATTTCACTTTGTGGGATATAAAACTGAAACTCATAGACACAGAAAACAGTATGGCAGTTACCAGAGGGAAGGGTGTGAGGAGGACAGTAAATGGAAAAGGGGGCTAAATATATGGTGACAAAGATGATATGACTTTGGGTGGTGGGCACACAATGCAATATAAAAATCATGTATCATAAAAATGTATACTTGAAACCTATACGATCTTATTAACTGATGTCACCCCAATAAATTTCACTCTAAAATAGGGGAGCATGGCTATAGGGGAACTTATTTTGCCCTTCAGCCTTTCTGAAAAAAATGTTGGAAGCCAAAAATCTATATGTAATGGCTAGACTGCTGTCTTGTTGCAAAGAAAGAAAGAAGTCCGCATTCCACACAACTTTGTGGAGCCTCTGTACAAGCTATGGAGAGCTTACCTCAGTACTTGTTTTATGTGAGAGAGCAATACATTTCTATCTTATCTAAGTCATTCTTGCCCCTGTTGCCTGCTGCTTAATGCAATTCCCAAAGCAGAAGACCAGAATATTATCTATAAAAAGAACTGAAACTATGTTTTTTAGGGCAAACTTGACAACACAGAGCTAGCTGGGAGTTCAAACTAACCAAGACCTCAGAGATTGTTCCCACTCTTCTGGAAAAATTCATGTTCCTGGAGCAAAATGTGCAAAGGTAAAGATAGGGTCAAGAACACTTTTGTGGACTTCCAGTTAAGATGGAGGCATAAGTATATACACTTTGCCTCCCCTCAAAACTACAGAAAAAATTACAGCTAGACTACAGAGCAAATATCACCCAGATTCATCAGACAATCGAGCTGTAGGGAAGTCCAACAACCAAGAATTTAAAGAAGCCACACTCATCCATACAGGTAGGAGGGAGATGCGGAGACTCACTGAGAGGTGCAGAGGTGAAAAAGCACAGAAAGGAGCAGAGACGTGGAGTGGCACTGAGAGGCAGTGGAACAGGCAGTCCCACATTCACATGTGGTGGATAAAAATCAGGAAGGACACTTCTGGAGTGAGAGATCCCAGCCCCAGACCAGACCACCCAGCCCAGGGTTTCAGCATCAAGGAGATCAGCCCCCATAACTTCTGGCTGTAAAAACCAGTAGGGGTTGGGGTGGTGGAAGAAACTGCAGGATTCTTAGGAGACTCCACTTAAAGGGTCCACAAAGGTCTTAGGACTTATGCAGACCCATCCCCTCTGGAATTCAGCTGGAAGGGCACAAGCGACATACAGGGAGAAAGTAAATTGACTGGCAACTGGGAGACAGCTTTCTCCTGGGCAAATCTCCAGAGGCCAGACAGTGGTATTGTCCACTTTCTGAGCCCTCTCCCACACAGAGCCACACAGTGGTGAAATGGGTTGTCTGGCCTTGGCGATTACCTAAGGCTCCGCCCCATACAATTCACAGGTGCACTTTTCTACAATAGGCCACGCTACTAAGACAGGAAGTCAAAGTAGCTCTACCTAATACACAGTAACAAAGACAGGGAAGCTGCCAAATTGAGGAGACAAAAAAATATGGCACAAATGAAAGAACAGAAAAAAAAAAAAACAGAAAAGAACTAAATGAAATGGAGATAAGCAAGCTATCAGATTCAGAGTTCAAAACACTGGTTATAAGAGCACTCAAAGTACTGCAACAGCATAAAAAAGACCCAGGCAGAAATAAAGATTACATTAAGTGAAATAAATAAAAATCTACAGGGAACCAACAGTGGAGGAGACGAAGCCAAGAACTGAATCAACAATTTTGAACATAAAGAAGAAAAAAGCATTCAACCAGAACACCAGGAAGGAAAAAAGAATCTTTACAAAATGAGGATAGACTAAGGAGCTTCTGGGACATGTCCAGATGCACCAACATTTGAATCATTAGGTGCCAGAGGAAGAAAAGAAAGAGAGAAGTTGAAAACTTATTTGAAAAAATAATGAAACATAAGTTCCCTAATTTGGTGAAGGAAATGGACATACACGTCCAGGAAGCACAGAAATTCCCAAACAAGTTGGGTCCAAAGAGGACCACCCCAAGACACATCATAAATAAAATGCCAAATGTTAAGGATAAAGAGAGAATCTTAAAAGTAGCAAGAGAAAGCAAAGAGTTTCCCACACAGGAGTTCCCATAAGACTGTCAGCTGATTTCTCAAAAGAAACTTTGCAAGCAAGAAAGGACTGGCAAGAAGTATTCAAAGTGATGAAAAGCAAGGACCTACAACCTAGATCACTCTACCCAGCAAAGCTATCATTTAAAACTGAAGGGCAGATAAAATGTTTCCCAGACAAGGAAAAACTAAGGCAGTTCATCATCACGAGCAATATTATATGAAATGTTAAAGGGAACTATATAAGAAAAAAAAGATCAAAACTATAAAATAAACATTAAAATGGTAACAAATTCACAACTATCAACAACTGAATCTAAAAAACAAACTAAGCAAACAAGCAGAACAGGAACAGAATCATAGATATGGAGATCATTTGGAAGGTTATCAGCTGTGAGGGGGAAAGTGGGGCGGGGAGGGGGGAAATGCAGGGATTAAGAAGTACAAATTAGTAGATTCGAAATAGACAGAGCAATGTTAAGAACAGTATAGGAAGTAGAGTAGGCAAAGAATTTATATGCATGACCCATGGACATGAACTAAGAGGGGGAATGCTAGCGAGAATGGGGGTACTGGGCGTAGGGAACAAAGGGGGAAAAATTGGGACAACTGTCATAGCGTAATCAATAAGATATATATATTTTTTAAAGATTTAAGATTTTGGTCTCATTTCTAGGCACATATTTTAGAGAAGCTTCCTTATGACAAATAGAGGAAAAGAAATACATGGGGTCCCAAATTATCAGGGAAGACATACGTTATTAAATCAGTGTTTCTGGGGAAAATGACTAATTAGCCATTTTGACCATGTATTGTGTTTATTCATAACTTAAAATGAAATAAATTTTAAAAGACTTAAAAAGTTAATGACATGAAATGAAACCTTATAGAAGAATGGGGAAGAAGAGGTGAATATTAATTTAACTCAAGTTGAAGAGCTCTCAAAATATAAAAGCTTGGGGGAAGTGGTGGGGGGAAAATGCAGACAACTGTAAATGAACAACAATAAAGTAATTTAAAAAAAAAAAATATATATATATATAAATAAAAGCAAATTACAATGGTAATATGGACCACAGTATGTAATTATTTAAAATGAACCACATAAATGTAATTATCCATTTGTTTGAAGGCATAACTTAAGAGGCAAATTACAAATTTGAGAATAACATTTTTAACAAATACAATTTGTTCAACAAACACGTACTGATCATCTCTTACACTAAGACACTGTCCCACCTTCCGAGGCAAGCAGTGGTGACTGGTGCAGCATGCATCTGCACACACAGTCTGCCTGCCAGCAGGACAGACAGACACAAATGCCATTCATTACCCAATTAAGTATTTACGTACAAGGTGATCATTGCTGCACGGGAGAATCAGGAAGTACCAGCTAGGGAGCGGTTAACAAGTCTGCATCTTTTCGGCTCTCTTAAGATAATGTTATAACTTATAGGGAAAAAAAAGCAAGAAATATGTAAGAATTTGTGAAGAAAATAAAAGTTTGAGGTACCCTTTTTAATAACAAATATATACATCTTTTTCTATGCTATAACATCAGCTAGATAAAAAGTAATTGTTTCTGAAAATCATCTAAGTGTTTTTGGTTACATCCATAATACACAGGGTCTGGCAGAAGTAAGGCCTGCTTGAGTGTGGTTGGTATGATAATAATATGGGTGTAATAATTTATAGTTTTAATTTGAACTTTTCACCTAAAATGTCCTCAGGTGTGCTTGAGTGTGATATTGTTATGTTACAGAATTACATGCTTATGATTTTGTAATAAAAGATTTTGTCTAAAAACAGGGGAATTATTTGTTCCAGACCCTGTAGCTTTGGACACATTGTGATAAAGGACTGAACTTTTCACTCTGTGGTGTTTGTTACATAAACACTGTATTTCTTAGATTCTGCTACCTATCATAATGAAAAGTAGTTCTAAAAACTGGCGATGTGAAGAAATACTACTCTTCCTCCCCATTAAGCTAAGCCTGTGAGCATATTAAATGACACTGAAGTATTATCTCAAATGGACTATTATAGAATTTTGCTACTTTAGTTAAAAAGTATAAAAGCACAGCAAGTTATTATTGGATCCAGCTTTGTGGCTGTAATATTCAATTGTTAAAAAATATCATCGTATTGTTTCAGTGACCATTACAGCTAACAGTCAAAATAGATGCTTTCAACTTTTTACCCAGCAGGCTAGCTGTTCCAAAAACAATCCCAAGAGAATGTTTCAGGGAGGAATTTGGAGTTTTCAGCTGAGAGCCACTGCAGCTGTTCCTTTGAGAACTGGCTGGTTCTAAGCCTTGAGAAGAGACCATACAGGTGAGATTACACATCTTGTGCCAGACTCCAGGACGTGTTTAAGAAAAATAGAAACATGTCAGACACTGAGTCGTGAGCTGAAAAGGCTCCCACTGGCCAACTCCTGGATAATTGAAGCATCAAAAAAGAATAATGGCTGCAGTCACTTTTAATGCATTGACTAAGTAAATCTCCAACTGCTCACTAAAAATATCTGTCAAGACTCAGAAAACTCATACCAGCACTGAAAACCAATAAAGAAAAAAATGCATATGAACAAAACAATGAAGATAAAATGTGAAATACAATTGGTTACTGACACATCTGATAAGTAACATATCTAGAATACATTTTTTAAAACTCTAATAACTCAGCAATTAAAAAAAAAAACAAATAACCCATTTAAAATGGGTAAAAGATTTTAAAGTAGATATTTCTCCAAAAAAAGATATACAAGTGGCCAATAAGAATATGAAAAGATGCTCAACATTATTAGCCATCAGGGAAACGGGAACAAAACCCACAGTGAGATACCACTAACACCCACCCACTAGGATGCCTAGAATCAATAAAATCAGAAACAAAGTAGCCCTGGCTGGTGTGGCTTGGTGGATTGAGTGCTGTCCTGCAAACTAAGGAGTCACCGGTTTGATTCCCAGTCAGGGCACATGCCTGGGTTGTGGGCCAGGTCCCCAGTTAGGGGGGTGCAAGAGGCAACCACAATGTTTCCCTCCCTCTCTTTCTCCCTCCCTTCCCCTCTGTCTAAAGGTAAATAAATAAATCTTTGAAAGAATATAAAATAAAATTATATTTTAAAAAAAACTAACTAGTATTGGCAAAGATGTGGAGAAATTAGAGCCCTCATACGCTGCCAGTGGGAATGTAAAGTGGTGCAGCTGCTTTGCAAAACAGCCCGGAAGTACTAAACCAACAAACAAGAAGTGCTGGTGAGGATGTGGAGAAGAGGGTAGCACTCTGTTGGTGGGAATGCGGACTGGTGCGACGCTGTGGAAAACAGTGTTGAGGGTCCTCAGAAAACTAAAAATCAAACTGCCATTTGACCCAGCAATCCCACTCCTGGGAATATATCCTAAGAATCCCAAAACACCAATCAGAAAAAATATGTGAAACCCTATGTTCACAGCAGCATTATTTACAATAGCCAAGATCTGGAAACAGCCCAAGTGTCCATCAGTAAAAGAGAGTATAAAACAGCTCTGGTATATTTACACAGTGGAATACTACTTGGCTGTTAAAAAGAAGAAAATTTTACCATTTGTGGACCTGGGGAACATTATGCTAAGTGAAACAAGCCAGTCAGAGAAAGACAAATACCATATGATTTCACTTATATGTGGAATCTAATGAACAAACTGAACTAATAGGCAAAATAGAAACAGACTCATAGATAGAGCAGGCTGACAGCTCAGGGCAAAGCAGGGGGAGGTTCCTGAGGGGTGGAAGGGTTAAGCAAAAGAGAAAAAGAGAAAGAACTCATGGACACAGACAACAGTGTGGTGACTGCAGCAGGGAGTAGGCGGAGGAGGAAGAGGCTATGGGGGGATAAAAATGGCCATGGCAAAAACTGAACTAAAATAAAATAAAATAAAGCTAAATTAAATTTAAAACATTTTAAAAGAGCAATTTTTAAATGAATTTAAAATATCATACCAGTTATATAAAGTTTAAAAACATAAAGAAACACTCCGTCACTAATGGATATGTACATATGACATACAAACAGGAGGGGAAAGCATATGCACCACCTTGAAGACAGTGATTATTATGATGAAAATGAAAGAGAAAGAACAAGATGAAGCGGTAGGGCTTTACCTCATACAAAACTATTGCTTATCTTTTTTAATCTGCAGCAAATATGGTAAAATCTTCCCAGTGAATATGTAGGGGTCAGTTTATTATTTTCTGTATGTTCAATATATTTCATAATGTAAAAAATTATTTTTATTTTTTTTATTTATTCATTTTTAGAGACAGAGGAAGAGAAGGAGAGAGAGGGAGAGAAATATCAATGTGTGGTTGCCTCTCATGTGCCCCTTACTGGGGACCTGGCCCACAACCCAGGAATGTGCCCTGAATGGGAATCGAACTGGCGACCCTTTGGTTCACAGCCCGCGCTCAATCCACTGAGCTACACCAGCCAGGGCTGTAAAAAATTAAATAATACTCAAAACAAAATTTGAAAACACAAAAATTCTATTTTATAAGATTGTCCTCATGCCTCTACAAATACTATAAATATGTGTATCTGTATGTATTTATATGAGCATATGTATATGCTCTATCTCCACCTATTTAGTAGGTAAGTATATAGATCTAGAAGAGGTAGATTAATCTAGAAAA
The DNA here is from genome assembly GCA_007922815.1 of Macrotus californicus. NCBI lineage: Eukaryota > Metazoa > Chordata > Mammalia > Chiroptera > Phyllostomidae > Macrotus > Macrotus californicus. Next base: position 7,733 of record VMDR010021144.1, on the reverse strand, counting down.
GTATTCATGTAATAGTAACATAACATTTTATCATATAGTCTTGGCATTTTTTCTTCATTATACTCAAGTTTTAATGAAACTTCTAACAATGAATATGTATCACTTTTTTAAGTCAAAAAGCTTTGCTCTACTTTTTTCCATATTTTATTCAGATTTCCTTAGTTTTTACCTCATGTCTATTTCATGTTCCAGGACTCTATCCAGGGTACCAGATTACTTTACTTGTCATGTTTGCTTCAGCTTCTCCTGCCTGTGACAGTTTCTTAGACTTTCCTTATTTTTGATGACTTTGACAATTTTGAGAAGTACTAGTCAGGTATTTTGTTAAAATCCCTGTACTGGGATTTATCTGATGTGTTTCTCATTATTAAACTGGGGTTATAGATTCTGAAGAGGAAGACCACAAGTGGAAGGTACCGTTTTCATCACGTAACATAAAGGGTACATACTGGTAACATGACATCGCTGTTCATATTGACCTTAATGCCTGGCTAGAGTGTGTTTGTCATGTTTCTCCACTGTACAGTCTTCCCCTTTCTTTGGAAGGAAGTCACTACGCACTGCCCATGCTTAACGAAGGAGTGGGTAGTTACGTTTGCTTGACATTCTTTGAAGGCAGAGTATCTACAGAAACTACTTGGAATCCTCTGCATGGGAGCTTTGCCTCCTCTTATTTATTCATTCATTCATTTATCTCAGCATAGACTCAGAGATACTTATTTTTTTACTTTGTATTATAATCCATTATTACTTTATTTTATTGCTCAAATTGTTCCAGCTCTGGCCATTGGGAGCTCCATCAATGGGCCCCTCTCTCCCTTTGACATACCCTCTCTTTGGGGAGGGGTTGGTTTTGGTTTACATTAACTTTTCAAAGCAATATGAAAATTATTGTATCAATAATGAGACACATTCTAATAGTGTTTAGTAGAGTGTCAAGCATAAGACCAGAACCATAGGTAAATTGCCAATATAACTTAGCTAACAATATTAACAACAATATCATTTAAAAGTTCTACTTTATTTTTTGAATTTTTTAAATTAGAAAACACTGACAAATCTATGACATTGACTTTTGTGGAGCATTTACTATGTTAGGTATCATGGTAAGCACACACTAAATTCACCACTCAAATAGTGAAAATTTAAAGAGCAAGAACTAAACAAAACCAAACAAATAAACACTAAATCTTTTCCTGGAGAGAGATTTTATTTCTATTAAAACAATTTGCTTAAGCTATTTAACATAGAATGGCTGCATTTGAAGTTATATTGTTTAGGCATAATTAATAGCAAATAACTACAGTCTATCATAGTTCTTCATTTCCAAATGTGACAAAAAGGGTGAGGAGGAGAAAACTAAGACTGACAAAATAATAACATAATTTAAATAAAAATCTGGAATAAGACCGAACAAAATTTCAAATAACGATCCCATTGTTTGTGTAGCTATCTGCTTCCACTTTCCCCAGAGCACTTGGGTTAGAGAATGGTAAATCCAGCACCTAGCACAGGACAAGTTCTTGGTAAGTAGTGCTGAATAAGGGAGTGAATGCAGTTAATGGACTCTTTGTCTCTACAGGATCTCTCTTAAACACCCTAAATAAATTGGAATCCATATAATGTGATGCAAAATAAGACTGTTCTGTTTTTACAATAAAAATACAAATATCATGTAGTAGTTTACGAAAAAGTCTGTGAAAAGTCAGTAGTAGTTTAAGAAGAGTAACTGGAAAATCAAGCTACACAGTTTGTACCCTGAAACAAGAACTCCCAGAGATTTTGAACGCTATTCTCAAGGGTTCACTGACCATGGACACACACTCTCCTTATTCCAAATACAGAATGGCACTGACGACTACTTAAAGTAATTTATTTACATTTATTTAAGAACTTTACAAAACATCAAAATGGTACAGAAAAAGAGAGAGGGAATCAGAGAAAGAGAAGAGGGAAAGAAAGATTGATCCTGATACAGTGGAGAGAACATTGGAGAGGGAAGACAAAAACTTAAGGCCAGCCCCCCTATTACCTCATCATGGGACACTGGCCAAGGGACTTGGCCTTCCCATTCACATCTCCCCTTCTCTGACAGGATGTGTCCTAGGAGAAAGTAGCAGTGAAAAGGCTTGAGAACAGTTGTGCTGACGTGTGCACGTTAAAATGTCTGATGTAAGGTCAAAGAGCCCACATCTCACAAGAAGGGTTTCTAGAACACATTCACTTCATATACTGGTTTGAGATTGAAAAAGTGCAATTCAATATATATTTGTTCAACAGTAACTATCCAATACAGGAGGGCATTTGCTAAAAGATGTAAGAGTTACATGACTTGCTGAAACGCATTCACATGGATACTAAGACAAGGACTATGATGTTCAATTTGTGTCAACTTCATTGGGCCACAAGATGCCCAGACTTTTGCCCAAACACTATTCTAAGAATGTTCATGAGAGTGTTTCTGGATGAGATTAACATTTGAATTGGTAGGCTGAGAAAAACAGATTGTCCTCCCTAAAGTGACTGAGGCTCAGCAAGTCAACTGAAGACCTGCCCAAAACGAAAAGATAAAGGAAGGACAGGAACCTCCCCCTGCCTGGCTGTGTAAGCTGGGATATTGTTTTTTGATTTTTTTTCCCAGACTTCAGACTCAGCCAGAAAGATCAGTTCTTCTTGGGTCTTGAGCCTGCCAGCTTTTGGACTGGCATTTGTACCATCAGCTGTCCTAGGTCTCCAGCTTGCTGACTGCATACATTCCATACATTGGGACTTAGCTTCCATTCTCACATGAGCCAATTCTTTATAATAAAACTATTGTTTTCTCTACTGGTCCTCTTTCTCTGGAGAACTCTAACCCAACTCCTTAGCATGGTCAAAGTGCCCTATATGACTGGACCCCTACCACCCCCTCCAGCTCTATCGCATGTCACGATGCCCACCTCCTCTCCAGCCTCACTGGTTTTCTTCCACTTCCTTGCGCACGCCATGCTCCTCTGCCATGGGGCTTTCACTCACTAACTCATTTATTCATCAACAAACTCAACAAATTGTTGAGTTCCTACTATGAGTCAAGGACTGTGGTGGCGTGGGGAATATTATTATATGTGAACAAGATAGCAAAGTGCCTAGTCTCATGGAGAATAGATTCTAGTCATGGGAAACAGAAATGGCATATAAAGAAATAATTTAATTTAAGAGCATTACCTGTGCTTCAGAGGAAACAAAACAGTGAGCTGTGGCAATAAGCAGGTGATCAGAGAAAGGCTCACTCTGTAGCTGCCTTTTAAGCAGAATTCTATGTGATAAGAAGGGTTTAGTCGTTATATGATGCTCTGAGAAAGGTATGTTCTAGGCAGAGAAAACAATAAACACAACACTGAGTCTGAAATGAGCTAGATATATGCTAGGAAAGGAAAGAAATATATCGTGGCTATACCACAGCGTGGTGGTGAGAGAACATAGACGGGTAGGCAAGAATGAGGTAGATCCTTAACAGCCAGGGTAAGAATTTAAGTTTTTATGTTAAACATACTCAGTTCAATTTATTTCTCACAGTTTTGGAGCCTCTGGAGTCCAAGATCACGGTGCTGACAAAGTCAGTGTTTGGTAAGAGCCTCGTCCTCTTTGGTGGCCATCAGTCCTCTTCGGTGACCATCTTCTCAGTGTAACGCAGCAGAAGGAGCTGGGGAGCTCTCTGGGGTCTTTTTATAGGGATATTAATTCCATTCATGAGGGCTCCACTCTCCTGATTTAAGTACCTCCAAAGGTTCTACCTCCTCATCCCATCATCTTAGGGGTTAGGACTCTAACACATAAATTTGCAGGAGACACAAACATTCTGATCAGTCATCAGAGGCTTTGAAAGGTTGGCATGAACTGATCTACGTTTTTTATTTTGTGTTGCAGGGTGGAACCGTGGACATGGAGAGACCAGTGAAAAGATTTGTGATAAAGGTGAATGATGACACTAGCTTTATTTGTGGTAATGTAGAAGAAATGAAGAAGGGGGAAAAAAAGAAAAGAGATGAAGAAGGAATGATCGAGGATGTTTATTTTTTGGAGGCGCAATAAGCAAGAATGGCCAGTGTGCCTGGGGTAAAGAAAGAATGTTTCCCAGGTGTTTGACTTGAACAATCAGCTGGAGGTTGGTACCATCTCCTGAGAAGTAGAAGTACAGCTAAGAATGGGGTAGGGGGAGGGCAATTTGCCTGCACTCTCCCACTCTTTGGACTGTTCTTCCCTCTTTCACTAAGTTAACCCCTTCTCAACCTTTGGGTCTCAGCTCAAATGTCACTTTCTCAATGAAGTTCTTTCCCCGACGATGCAGCTCAAACTAAACTTCTGTATTAAATGCATGCTCTCTTGGTGCCATGTACTTTTCCTTGGTACCTGTGTTATGTTGCAAAAATGGCCACTAACATGGTGCCTCTCCTGCATCTCTGAGTGAGGCCATCCTAGCTCACCTAGCCAGCAGCAGACCCACCAGCTGACCAAGAAGGTATGAAAGAGCCCAGCTGAGCAGAAGCAAAGTATAATTAATAGAAGAACCACCCAACCCACTCAGAGAATCCTGAGTTAGCTAAAGGGCTGTTGTATGCCCCAAGGTTTTGTGCTGGTCTGTTATACAGCATAAGTTGATACAGTAGCACATACCTCATTTGCAATTTTACATACATGTGTTTGATTGGTGTCTATTCCTCCAAGAGACTGAGCTCTATAAAAGCAAAGACTGTTCTGATGTTAGATCACCACTCCATGCTCAGGGCCAGGCATAATATCTGGAATACACTAGGCATGCAATAGACAACTTGCTGAATGGGCAGAAGGGAAGAAGAAAGGTATACGTTATAACCTGAGAGAATAAGAGTTCTCTCAAAGAGGGAACAAGACTGGGACACACATTATTCCAGAACAAACTTTGAGCAGTACAGTAGGCTGGGGAGTGTAAGATTAAAATTGCATTTCCTCTGCTTCCAAGAGCTCAAAGTCTAGACCACAGAAGACAATACAAAATCAACAGAATGTGCCGCAGAGGAAGGGGCCCCGTGGCTGTCTGAAAGAGGCAAGTGTGGAAGTTGTCTGGGGAAGTTTCCCGAAAGAGAAAGCTTGAGTAGTCCCAAAGGTGTTTACTTGGAAGAGGAGCACAGACAAGGCCAAGAGGCCAAGTGCCTGGATGTTTAAAGAAAAGTCCGCTCTCTGTTATATATCTCAAGGTATTGTTACGGTTTAAGTATCCGTCTCCTGGGGGAATGGGTCTTACTATCTTTGAATTATTTCCAGGGTCCACAGCAATTTTTTCCATAAAATTAGGAACTCAATAAATATTTGCGGAATAAATAAAAAGTTAAAGATGATGCGGTCAGCCCTGCTCCTTCCAAAGGCAGCTTCCAAGGGCCACATTTTCAGATTCAACACGGAGACTCGGACAAGGTGAACCTATGTTCTAAGACTAAATGTCTCATAAGCAGAACTGGACCCCCATTGGCCTTTAGTTTCGCGTTTCTAGTGGGTTGGCTTGGAATTTTCTTCCTCTGCCCCCAGCCCAGCCCGTAGGGACTGGAGAAGGGCGCTAGTTCCGTGCGGCTCTCCAGGAGGATGAAAGGCCCGGCAGCGGGGACTGGCGTCCTCAAGAGGCAGATGCGCGAGGTGCGCGGAGGAGCTCAGAGGTGAACGCCGCCGCCCTCCGCTGGACCGCACCGCTCGGCCCTCCGGGCGCCGCGTCTACCCCGCGTCTACCCCGCCTGCCCCGCCTGCACTCCCGCCGACTCCAGCCTGGGCCGCGGGGGCGCGCGCTGCGTTGCCGTAGAAACTCCGGGAAGACGCGGCGGCGCGCGGGGCGGGCTCCCGGGCTCCGGCAGCTGTGGCTCCCGCCCCTGCGCACGCTCGGGCCCCGCGGAGCCCGGTCGTTGGACCCCAGTCCAGGGTCTCGGTGGTGCGCGAGGCAAGATGTTGAGGCGCAGCTTGGAAAACCGGTAACAGCCCCCAGGCCCCCGCTGCCCAGGGTGCCCCACACGCCAGGGCTCGGAGAGGGGGGAAGCGGAATCTCTCCGTGGGGCCTCCGCCCCGAATTCGACCTCGGGCCGGCGGCCGGGCCCTTCCCGCTGTACCGTGGGGCCTAGGCCTACCTCCCCGGGCTGCGGTGAGCCCCGGGTGGCAGCCGGGCGCCCGGGCTGAGCAGCCCTAGCAGCCGCCAGCCTGCAGCAACGTGGCGGCTGGAGCCGGGCCTCTTCGTGCGCCTTCGCTGTCGGGATGTTAAGGCTGGGCCGGAATGGGGACTTAGGGGAAAGGGAATCCTCCTTGGGAGAAGCTGCAAAACGCCCAGGGAATATTTGCATGTCAATTTAACGTGGAGATGAAGCCATCTTGTCCCTAATAAGAATGATTAGATTTTTTTGTGTCATCTTTTTCTCTAGGGACGCTCAAACCAGACAACTGCAAAATGCTGTCACAAATGTGGAGAAGCATTTTGGAGAGCTGTGCCAAATATTTGCTGCTTATGTGCGGAAAACTGCCAGACTGCGAGACAAAGCAGACCTCCTGGTGAATGAAATAAACGTGTATGCCTCTACAGAGACCCCACATTTAAAGCAGGGCCTGAAAAACTTTGCTGATGAGTTTGCCAAACTTCAGGATTATCGACAAGCAGAGGTATGGAGTGAGGTCACAGCGTCATTGTTATGAATGAGGCCTGAAGTAGTGGATGGAGGAAACATGAAGACTCACTTGTAATCTTCAGTGGTGAACACGCACTTGATGATAAACCTACCTTTTTATGTCTGTAACATTGTGTGAGTCTATTAAAGGGAAGCTTCCTGTGATTTTACCGTTTTCAAACTAAAACTTCAGGGTGTCTTGAATTTTCCCATTTCATTTTCCAACTCTTGGCCAAGGGGTGGCTATTACAGGGGGTCTTAAACATAGTGCCCATGAGAAAGAAAAGGAGCACGACTTGTGCCTTGTGGCCAGGTAAGTATAAAACAAGTCTGGAGATGGAGGATGGTGGGAATGGCAGTGTGAGTGAATAAGTTATAAATGGACGAGAGATCTTCACTGTTTCCATGCTGGGGGAGATTGGCAGGGGCAGGAAGGGGAATAAGCACTGATTTATATTCTGGATGCAAACAAGTAGGGAAATTTTTGTAGATTTTTTTTGCTGGTGGGGGAGAGGGAAGAAGTTGTCATTGTTTTTGTTCCAAAAGCCCAGTTTTTTCCTTTAATGACTCATAAGCACTTTCACGTATTTATTTCAGGTTTCAAGAAACAGGTTAACTTGTCAGAAGTTGCCCAAATTAGCTGCATTGCTTTCTTGGCACTTTTCTCATCAGTGCTTTGGTCCTTTTTTTTTTTCCTAAAGCCTAAAACAGAAGTCTCAATTATTTAAAAAAAAAAAAATGACTATAATGATATTTGAACAGTAGTTACGTTTGGGTGTACTTTTTGGAAAACTTTTTTGTCGTGTATTTCTTCTGTAATAAACAACTTTCAGTTATGCATAACTGGTGACTATTTCAGAAATAATATATGTTCACAGATAATCCTAAAATTCTATGTTAGTCAATCATTTCAATTTCCCTTTCAGAAAACCTTTATGCTATTTATCAAATAGCAAAGTGAACTGATTCACATTTGTTCTCCTTTTTATTTTCCTTGCTTACCAAATGGTGGAGGTGCTAATGAACAATGACCAAAAGGTAGGCGACAAAAAGGAGAACAGAAAAAAAGACTTGGATAGC